>VZUI01038585.1:50000-58531 GCA_013401135.1 Cettia cetti | reverse complement strand
ATCATAAATAGGCTGCAGCTTAGTTACCAGCAGTGGATTAAAAAAAAAAAACCAAAAAAAAAAAAAAAAACAAAAACAAAAAAAAAAAAAAAAAAAAAAAAAACAAAAAAACCAAAAAAAAAACTAAAACAAAAAAAAAACCCACCCAAACAACAGGAGCAGACACAAAAGGCAGAGAGTTTTTGCCATGTTTTCTTGTCAATAAATCAGAATGAATTGCAGATTCAGGCAGAGATGCTGTCTCAAATGTTATGATTCATGTCTCCCATCACATTATATTTGACTTATACTGTCATTTGTGGGGTTTAAGGTTGTGTTGCTGGTGAGTGAGAATATGTTGGGGCTAAAACAGCTGACTGGGGTAAAACTCATGTGGAATAAATACTCAGAGCATGAGTAGAAAACACAGTAGAAAGTAAAGGTAGGAACTCTTGACTAATCCTGTATGACAGTGAAGCACATATGGAGTTCCTGACTTCCAGTGATGACTTCAGTGGGGCTCTGGAGTGCCTAACTGCTATTGGCAGAGGTGTGAACACTTCACAGGCCATTCCACATAATTAAAAAGCTAACAGGCAGGCAACTAATGTTGTAGAAAAATCTTCAGGCTGATGCTCTGGCCTTCAGCAGAGAGATACTTCACTGATGAAACCTGGATTGCATAAATTCCCAGACCAAGCAGATTGAGTTTCCTGTACTTGGTTGCAGCTTGCACTCCATGCTAAGGGTTTTGATGGGATTTGATTTACTTTCCACTAAGTACAAAATGAGGAAGAGTGCTGGTCCTAAGGGAAAGTGTCCATAACTTTACAACTTGCAGTAGCAAAAGGGAACTTGGAACCTGGTTTCCAGCAGTGCAGGAAAGCAGAGACCAAGAAGAGACAGAAGAAGTGGTTTACATGTCAACATCTGTGGAAAAGTAGGCTAGCTCCACTAAAGTTTGGGATTTTGCAATAATCACAATAAATGAGGAACTGATCCCAACAAAACTGGAAGATATGATAAATCTGCAATCAAGAAGCAGAAATAACCTCTGGCCAATGAACTTAGAAATACAGACATTACTGTACAAAAAAAAAAAAATCCCAAAAAACAACTTACAGAAATAGGGTTGAAGTGCCTGTTGTTCATGGCACTTGAAAAACCCTTATGAAAATGCAATCTGCAGGGATAAGGAAGAGAAAACATTAATCTGAATTGCATTAATGTGTCCAAGTCCAAACAATTAAGTTTGTTTCCATCCTTCTCTCCATTTTGAGACAAGCAGAAGTTCAGGAAATAATGAGTGGTTGCAATGATTTATTGACTCAGTGGTGGCTTAAGAGGATGTCAGAAACACTTATGGTTTTTGTCTCAAAACTAGGAAACAACAATTAAACTGTGCAATGCAGGCATCAACATAGACAAGGAATCACTTTATCACATGGGATAAGCATTGAATAAAATACGCAGGTGGTCCTAGCTCGGGCCTCTGATTCAAGAAGTGGTGTGCCCATTTTAAAAAGTGGAATATTCCCAAGGGAAAAGTGTGATCCTTACTGATTTTTTTTTTTTTTTTTTTTTTTTTTTTTTTTTTTTTTTTAATATTAGAGAGGACACAATTTGAAGAAGCATGATCTAGAAGTTTAAAGTGCACAGAAAAAGAAAACCAGGTCTACTTTTAGTGGTAATATGGAACTCCCTTTTCAACAAAATTTTAAGATTGTTTTTATTCCTTCCCCTCTTTTGTGGGGGCTGCTATAGGACATCTGTTACTTAAAATGGCTACTTCCCTTATTACATATTGGTAGCTCTAATAAAATTGTGTTTATCCACAGATATATAAAACAAACAGCATTTTTCTAGTATTTATATATAGTATTTACAAAAAAGGTTTCCAGTGTGGAAGTCAATCCAACCTAATCACAGATTTTCTGTCACATTTACCTTGGTACCAGGACTCCTATCCATCTAGGAAATTATTTCTTGTAGAGATACAGGGCCAAATTCTCCTGTCAGTTACACCAGTATGCACTTGGAGTGCCTCCAAATTAACTAAAAATCAACAGAGGTAGCTTAACATGTTCTGGTGTAAATCAGAAGAGTATTTGGCTTCTGATCTTTTGATAATTATTCAAGAGTAAACAGCTCTCAGTTGCATCACAGGAGAGCCCTGGAATGTGAAATATCAGAAAATGGCAAATATACCAAAACCATAAAATTAAGGAAATCGTGACAAAAAGCCTGTTGTTTACTGCTCTACCCATTGTCATTTCTTGCAGAATACTCCTTTGACCACTGGCCTGCACTCAGACACCCCCAGGATGCTGGTTTATTGTGTTTGGTACCTTGTAACTGCCAGTGCATTATGAGATAAGAGTTTGTAGCAACACATGGCAATAGGGGATCTGTGCGCCCATGCTTCATTACTTCTTGACCTTTCAGATGATACCCAATTGAAAAAGGATCAGCTTTTACATCTGGCAAAAGCCTAATTTACTAATGTGCTGTCCTCCTGAGTCACTGCTGCAGTATGTCTGCTGAACTTGGATATCTTGACCCCTCTCCCTTCATCGTTGCTCAGTTATTCGCTTTTTGACACACACACGTAACCTTGGGGTTACTTTGGAGCTTAAAAATTTGGGGTAGAGGCATAAATGGACCTGATATTTGAAGTGAAAGCAAACCAATGATGGATTTTTAACCCAATATTCTCAAGGCAGACATTTATTAAATAATAAAAAAAAAATTAAAAACAAAACAAAAAAACAAACACCAGACAAACCCCATAACAGAACAGGGAAAAAAAAAAACCACCCAAACCTCATACACTGCCAAGAAATTTAGGTTGGCTCAGAGCCTCATCATGTTAATTCAGCCATTGCTTCAGAGTCTTCTTCCCACAGTACCTTTAGAAGAAAAGAGCTGCGGGTTCCATGTCCCACCTGCCCCATCAACTCTCTGAGCCCACATTGTGTTTGCAACTACAAAAAAAGAGGGTTATCTGAGCTGGACCAGGGAGGGGAGACCAACCTTGCCTTTAACTCTCTTTCGAAATGCATACTTCCAGTTAATACTTTCTTCTGTTGTCTCAAATCATCTCACTTTCTGAGATCCAGTTCAGTTCTTAAGCCACAGAAGTGCTGGTGCAGAAATGGCTGCACAGGAGTGAGGATGTGGGAGGGAAAGCACAGGGTGGTGGCAGTGTCAGTCTCTATTGCCTCAAAGTCACAGTGGCCACAAGACAGTGTTTCATAGAAAACACATGTAAGGACATAAAAAGAAACTATCTTCTGAAAATTAAATGTCATCATGTGATCACATTTAATTTTATTATTAGCCATCTGCTTCTTCTAAAAGTTACCCATTTCAAAGCTTGAAGCTAATAATTCGGACATTGCTTCAGAGTCTTCTTCCCACAGTACCTTTAGAAGAAAAGAGCTGTGGGTTCCATGTCCCATGTTGCATGAAAATAAAACCCCAAATTTCGTTTCTGGAATGGGTTCCTTCTCCCATCTTTTTCTTATACACATAAGACTATGATCCTACCCTGAGTATCTGCAATACTGAAACACAGAGTATAATATAAAAAAATATTGTAGAGTTTGTGGGTTTTGGGGTTTTTTTTTGCATAAGAAGAGCTCCAGTGAGCAGTATAGGCTTATATCTTCCTCTGCTCTTTTTTTTTTTTTTTCCTTGACTATTTTTAAGGGTGGGATTTTTCACAACAGGCTAGTATGGTGTGAACTCAATTCCTTTTCTGAAAATTTGAGCATGAGTGACTGTCCCGTGGTCTCCAGTGCAGCTGCTTCCTGTGCATGTGCATATCAAGTCTGATCAGGGCCTCAGCCAGCAATATTCTCAGGCATGATCTCTAATTTGAAGGGCTTGACCTGCTTGGCTTTCTTGTAATGGGATTTAGTCAGTTTTGCCTCAGTAAACTGGGACAAAACCATCAGTTGCTTGGAAAATAGAACTTTCAGTGTCAGAAATCACTTTACCAGTAGGAGTTACCAATACATAGCTTTTAACCTAGGACTGGTCCTTCTGCACTTAGGAGAGGGCAAGTCCCAGGTTAGCCAAGAGGATGGAGAGGACAGAAGCATTAACCCCATGCTGGTGCCAGCTATTCCACTGCACATTCCCATGTCCTTCCAAAGGGTTTTATTGTGTGCATTTTGATGTTTCAGTCAGTAGGTAAGGTGGGTTCTACCTTCAGCACATGCTTTGCAAACACCTAGGCTTCTCTCTTTAAATAATATGTCTCAGATCAAAAAGATCAAAATCAGGTTCATCTGTGCTTTGAAAACTGTTCTGTGATTAAGAAAAGTTTGCTGGAAAATCCTTTGGTATCTCCAGGACCAAAGGCAACAAGCCTGGATTTTCCTCAAGACAGATTTTGTAAAAGTCCTCTCAGATAAGGAAAGCGTTCTGCTCCCTGTAGTCACACACTTCCATGGCTTTAAAAGTGGACAAAGAGCCAAGCAGCTTCTTGAAGATAGGTTGGGAATGCTATGGGAATGATTTCTTGTCCTCTTCAAAAGCAAGTTTTACTTTCTCTCTTCATGACTCATTAACAGAGATGTTCACCATTCATTTCAGCACCATCTACATCCCATGCAAAGCTGCCATCCTATGGATATAGCTAAAAACTGACTAAACTGAAATGAAGAACTGTGGGTGAAAGCTGCAGAAACAAAGTGGGAAGAAATCACATGGTATCTAAAATTTTCTGAACCAATTGTACCGGGTTTATTGCATGCCAAAGCTTGTAATTTGACAGTGCAAAAACTATAGTCCAGGAACAAATGTTGAACATCCCTATCACCTATCTCTCTTTGTTTGGGATCCTTGAAAGCAAAGTTAGTAGAAAAGAATGAAACTGAAGCCCACATAGGAAAGAATATGCTGAACTGGTTCTGTAGGCAAAAATAAAAAAAGGGTTGTCCCAGGTATTCTTAGAAAAGTGTGGTGACTATTATCGTGATCATTGCCATTTCACAGAGATGGAGACCACACATTTAATTCATTTCTATAGGATCTTTAAAAGGTGGTTTCAAGCTACTCTCTGAGGACCAGAGCTGGTTAATTGTAGCCCTGCTGGATTCCACATATCACAAAGGGCTCAACAAGAGCTAAAGAAAGAGAGTTTAATCAGATCTGGAAAAGATGGTTCTTAATGGAAGTGAATTCTGCAGAGGATGATAATCATTAAAACTGAGGAGTTAATCAAAAATCCTAAAACAAGAAGGGAAATCTGAAGTATCCACCAAACATTATTCTTCTTCCTTAAAAAGTAGGTGAAATAATAATTTTTAAAAAAAGAGCACAAATAATAAAATGTTTTAAAAGCAAAACACAAAATGGCCATTTCTCAGTCACCTCCTCAGCCACAGAAAAGGGGAAGTTCTTATTCCTGAGTCAGAATCACAGGACAGGTTATTGCATGGTGATTACTTTGAGACGGTGATTAAAGGAGTAATTTAAAACACTAGGATTACTAAAGGAAAGGGGAAGTTAAAACTGCCTTGGGAAAATTATTCCACATCCTCTACAAAGAAGGAAAATAACCTATCCTTGAATGCCACTCTGGAGGACATAATTAAAGAGGAATGAGAACTCCCTAACAAAGGAAAGTGTTTTAATGGGGCAATACATGAAACACGGTGCCACAGACAGGGAAAAGCTGCAGTGTGGGGATGTTGGGGAGGGGGCAGGCCCAGTCCCAGCTCCAAAGGGAAGCTGTGGCCCCAGAAAACAAGGGGGGAGCCCTTCCAACACAGCAGCACTGCCCTATATGCCCCTTTAATAAGGAAGTGGAAGGCACTTCTGAGACTAAATGATGAGACTGCAGCTGCTTCTTTGCTGACACCCTTCTTGGCCACCTGCTTTGCCAAGATGATTTTAGCACAGCATCATGAGACAAAAGAATGAGCCTGTGCTAAGCTTAAACATGCTAAGTCACTAAAATGTAAAATATTTTTGTCCCCAATTACCAGAATTAATGGCTTCCTGTCTTCTACAGCTCTGTTGCTTTGATTTTTCAACCTTGGTTTTCAACCTTGACCAGCTGGGCTGCAACTGTCTGAATTCAGTGTTGACCCTGTTGGGAGCAGGAGGTTGGAGCCCTGAGCTCCTCCCCTACCTGAATGACCATGACTTTCTGTCTCTCTGGCTAAGGTCACTGTAAAATGAGTGCTCCATAACAGACTCACCTTATCATGCTGATTTTAAAGCTGTCTTCTACCTATAACAAGGTAGAAGACAATGCTGAAGGGATTCGGTGCTCCTACTGGCTTTGGAGTGTTGTTCAAAACACAAATGAAAGTATTTTGGTCAAATCATATGTTTAGGAAAACATTTTGATTAAACGAAACAAAAAAAAAAAAAAAACATTTCCCAAGAGAGTAACAAAAAGAGAAAAGTTAAGGCCAATTCTTATTGGGGTGTGAAATGAAACCTAATTTAGAAGAAATATCCTTAAAATTGATGCCATATGTCTTGAAGCAGTAGCCCCAAATAGCAGGAAAGGCTAATGTAAATCCTTTATTACTATGTTTAGGGGTTTTTTGACCCTGCGAGTATCCCATCTACCTGAATTTATTGTACATGACTGTCATACCACTATTTAAGGTATTAGTTTTCAGGCTGCAGCCTGAAACATCGAGTCTTGGGCCACAAGAGCTGATATAATGGCATCTCATCTTCATAATAAGATTTTTTTTTTTTTAAGCTGCATACCTCATCAACCTATCCAGCAGGCAAGAGCTTCCATCAAAGAACTTAAACTTACAGCCATGGCCTTACTCTGTTCCTTGGGAGCCCAAACACTGCGGCATTGCTCACTCTCAGGGCATGTCCTGTGAAATATTGCACTTCTCAAAGAGTCTCATCACACTCCCAGCATCCCAAAGCTGTGCCCTGTGCCAGCCCAGCTTCCCAGTTGTCTGCAGGAGCCACATGCCCCAGCAGGGTGACTGCAAGGACTGCTGCTTCTTCTTGCTCAGAGTATGGAGCAGACCCACATGAGGATCTTCCAGCAGGGGCAAAACCTATTTCTAGTCCCCAAGGCTGGCAGCAGAAACATCTGGGATACCTCTCTTTACACTTACCCCCCCCCCCCACCTGAAACTCTGCTCCAGCTCTTTGTATCCAGAAAATGTCAGTAAGACACACACACTCCACTCATCTCCTGAAGACACTGTAAAACAGACACTGCTTTTTGTCCTTAAACAAGGAGATTGATAATACAGCACTTTTAGCAGCATTTGAGAGGAAAGGCCTCATACCCACAGCCTATAAACCCCAGTCACTTATCAACATGTATATGCATGGGTCATTATCTTTCCTGTATTTCAAACCAACGCTTTGCAGGAGAGTATCCATTTTCCAGAAAACATTATACAAAGGTCCTCTATTTAAACCCTGAACTTTAAGCTTAATGGCTACCTCAAGCACATTCACAGGGGGAATATCTTCTTACTCAGCACTGAAAATCACGAAGTTCCTACAGACCTGCAAGAAAGCATTTTAAAACCGCTTATGGCCTCTTAACCAGCTACATTTTCTTCCTACACATAGACATTTGCAGAATGAAAATATCAGTTATACATCTGCATCAGATCTAAGAGACACAGGTATGAAAGGCACACTCCTGTGCTTTATTGCCATTTATACCCACCCACACACACACACTGCAGCACAGTTAATTTTTAAACTATTGTGTGTCTTATAGTGCAGCTGTCTAAATAGAACTTGGTTGCAAACTATTTTCTTAGCTGGTATTCAAATTCTTCTGTCTTCTCACAGATTTGCCTGCTAAATCCTCCTGCAGTTGAACACTAGCTAACTAATATTTGGCTCATTCTTCCCACATTCAAGCTGCCCACATTCAAAACGTCTGCAGTGTTTCCTCCCACCCTCACCTCCTGTTCCTATCTCATGGATTAGTGTTGCCACATCACCCAGATTTCTTCTGATGATTTCTCCTCCCCTCCTGATTTACCTCTCTGCACAGGACCCCTCCAAACTCACTGGAACAAAAGCCACTGTCCTGCATTTATTGGTAACCACCAAGCTCGGTGGCTCTGAACAGATGGAGTTGACAGAAAATAACCAATTTTTTAAAAATTTTTTTTTGGACTACACATTGCTGTTCGACTTTGCTTGGATTAAAAAAAAAAAAAAAAAAAAAGAAAAAAACCAACCAAAAAAACCCCAAAAAAAGCTGTATCTCAAAATAAAACAGTTTACCGAAAACGGATAAAAACAAGTGTTGTAGATAAAACTTAGTCTTTTCCATAGGAGATTTTTTTTTTTTTGCTTAAATGACAATGTTCCAAGAAAAATTAATTGGTTTTAATTAAGTTGCGAGGAAAAAAGCAAAAGTAACTCAGCAAGGAATATGTGCTAAAATAAAAGGCACTGTGAAACTCTTCCCTTTCAGGATGATTAAGATTCAAGTATTTTTGTTTCCCCCTCTATTTTTTTTTTCTTTTCTTTTTGGAAAATTAAGAGGGCAGAAAAAGGCACAATGCTGACAGATAAAGCAC
>VZUI01038585.1:5000-45000 GCA_013401135.1 Cettia cetti | reverse complement strand
CATTTTGAATAGGTTCCAGTACTGACGTGTTGTCTCATCAGTAAATAAAGATGTTAACAGTTTACTTTTCTTGACAATTAACAAATTGTTTTTAAATATCAAGACCAAATGTTGGCATTCTCCATAAATCTCTGCGTCAAACAGGTGCCCACAAGATACACTTGCCAGACTTAAGTATATATGAAAGCCAAATATAAATACAGTTATCATGGTGCTTTCAGTACTTAGAGCCAAATCCGACACTGATGTAATATCTCTGAATTATGTGTGATGGAACTGGCTCTTCCTTTATTATCAGATTCCATAAAACTGCTTTTCTTTTCAGATATCATGGAAGTAAATACTTTTCACCATTCAAAATCATTAAGCAAAGTGGCTTGTAGTTCTAGGTGAAAGGATGTTATCTTTGTTATGAAAGAAAAGGCAAATAGACCCCTTCCTAATATGAAAGGAAATGCCCTTCACATGCTTAAAATCTTCAGTTGTACTTAAAATGGAAAAACACTTAGCAGCTGAAAAAAAAAAACCCCATTTTAAAACAGTTGATAGCATTCTCAGTGATGAATCTCTAAGGAAATTTAGAAATGAAAAGGACTGAGATGCAGGGATTTAAGAGAAATGAGGCAGGCTGATGCCACCAAAGTATCTGTGGTGGACAGCAGGTCCAGGGAGTGACTGTGACCCTTCTGAATCCCATTCTGGCGAGATCCCACAAGGAGTGCTGCATCCAGCCCTGGGGACCTCAGTGTAGGAAAGATGTGTTGTGGCAGATCCAGAAGAGGGCCACAAAGCTGATCAGTGGGATGGGACAGCTCTCCTGTAAAGACAGGCTGGGAGAGGTGGGGCTGCTCAGCCTGGAGAAGAGAAGCTCTGGGGAGACCTTGGGGCAGCCTCCCAGTACCTAAGGAGCCTTGGGAGGAAGATGGGACAGACTTAGCAGGGCCTGGTGCACTAGGGCAGGGGATAATTACACAAGGGGAGATTTAGACGAGGTGTAACAGAGAGGGTGGTGAGGCACTGGAACAGGTTGCCCAAAGAAATGGTGGGTGCTCCATCCCTGGAAAAATTCAAGGTCAGGAGGGACAGGGCTCTGAGCAACCTGATGGAGTTGATGACCCTGCTTGCTGGAGCTGGAGGTTAAATTAGGTGACCTGTAAAGGCCCCTTCCAACCCAAACTATTCTGAGATTCTGTGATTTAATAGTAAGTATCAATGGCCTATAATCAGAGAAACCATAGGATAGTTGTTGCTGGGGACAGTTCAGAAAGATTGTCTTTTCAGGTCACATAGATTGAGGGCATCTCATCCTCCATGTAATAAACAAAAAAAAAAAAAAAAAAACCAACACCCCTTTGCTGTATCATGTATTACTCAGAGATCAAGGATTTTTTTTCTTTCACAGGTTTATTTTGGTTACTCCTACCCCTGTCTCCCTGTAGCACCCAGATATTTCTTTCCCATTTCTGGTCTCTTAACCCTTTCAGGAAGCTACAAGCTATTCCATTCCCCCCACAGCTATCACTTAGTCAGCTTAAGTGATTCTATAATAGAATATATTAAAATTCTTATCTTTGAGCTGCCCTGATGTATCATCATACAACGGGATCTGTCACTGTGTTTGAACATCCTTATTTAATATGTTAGGATGTTATCTGCAATATGTCATATTGCTGTCCCTGGCTGTACCCTAACACAGGAGGAAAAGCAGTGGGAAGAAAGCACCCAGGCTGAGCAGGAGGGGAGGAACAAATCTTTAAAAAACACTGGGAATTTGACAGAGTTCACAAAAGACGGTGTGAAATATTTTCCAGTAGAGCAACATTTGGACTCTACTGGTTCCTCTTCCTCATCACCGTAGGAGGATTGAGACGATTCAATAGTAGCAGTATTTTTAAAAGTAATTTTTAAAGTAGTATTTAAAAAATTGTGTAATAGTCTTGAAAGTAGTGTGTGAGTGAGTTATGTAGCAGTACTCAGTGGTGCACTCAGAATCAGAACAGAAACTGAACACCCAGCAAAATTTATCATTCCTTATTTTCCTGCTATTCCTTATTTTCTCTTTGCTGAAGAGTAAAACTTGCAGTAATGAGTGTCAGCTATAGTGGTCTCAACCAGATGTGTGTAAAATGTAAGCATGAAATTAACACATCTTAAAATGTTGGACCTTTTTAAGCACTATGTAAATATATTTTAAATTGGGATTAAAAAATCTGTCCAGGAGGAAATCATCAGTTACTTGTACTGAGAGAGTGAAGGAAATAAAGAAAAAGGTAATATTTTCACTAAAGATAGTGATTTCTTAAGCATTACTGATCTGTTCTCACTCAAATCAGTGTTCCAATATTTGTTAGGACACTGGAACACATGAACTCCCTGTGTTGAGATTGCCAGGAAAATTCTTTTGGGCTTTGTTTCTAGTTTCGATATATTCAGGTAATAGCAGAGATAAAATAAAGCATGTTCTGATAACTCAATTTAGACATGAATTAATCAAATACACACAAATGTATAATTTAAACAATCAAATATTAACTGTCACCATTAATGCCATTTTGTGTAAATGTGAAGGGCAATACAGCAAACAAGAGTTTTGGTTCCATGGATTTGAGTACCTAGCAAGATCTTGGGGACCCTCAGAGATGAGCCCAATAAGAACAGTAAATGCAAACACTGGCTTTGCCATGGCATCTGTCTGGTGAATATGGATGTCTGTGTGCTCCTTTAGCTTGTCAAGAGAACATAACTAGCACGAAGTTGAGAGGCAGAGATGTGCATTGGCATAAACTTCAATGCTTTTTTGAAAAGCAGGGATGCACACAAGAAAGCACTTTCCTCCATGAGGGAAGCAAGAAGGTCATTTTTCTGTAAGAGAATTGCTTTTGTGGTGACTTCTCTCTGGAAAACAGTGCTCCCCCAGCCTGAGAGGATGCTCCTCTATAATCCCCAGGACTCTTTCATAAGAATTCAGCAACACTGAATGTCATGCTCCTCTATGTCATTTTTTACCACTGAATCAATTTGGAACCAGAGGGCCCAGGATACTTATTACCTCTCTTGGGAGGGATATTTAGAATGTATCTTGTCTAATGATTCTCACCCCACTTTCTCTGGGATTGGAAAAGACTGGCCTGTACCTCTGGACCAGAATTTATTCAACAGCTTTGTAGTTTTTCTTACATTAAGTCTCAGCCTGCTTCTTTCATCTTAACCAGGTAAGGAAGAGTTATCAAGAAGATTGCTTTAGACTCTGATTTAGAGTACTCTGGGTTCATACTCTTCCTCCTCCCAAAATCTTTCAAGGACCATTGAAAATGCCATTTTTTCTGTCCTCTGGTACTTGACACATTCAAAGTGTGGTTCTCAATTCAGGAATATGAGGACAAATAAGTAGGTTACCATGACTTCACAGTCATATTGGTCATGATCATGGTCATTAGATCAGAGTTAACTTCTGGGCTAACATTTAAATTGTACCTTGGTTCATCACATGTGGCAGCTTTGGCAGAAACCTTTGTTTACATGTCCATAAAAGATCAGTGCCAGGAAATAACTGTGGTGTTGGGGTATGTATGGCATAGGACTCTATCTAATTTTCTATTTATAAGCAAGCTATTTTCCCATGCAGCTTTAAGCCACATCTCATAAAAACTGAATTACAGGACATCATGCAAAGAAAATAATTTTATTTTTAAAAAAAGAATTTTTAAAAAAAGAAAAAAGAAAAAAAGAATCTGAGGGTTTTTCCCATTCTGGACAACATCAAAGGTTCTTCTGATGAGCCCTTGTCTTCTCCTTCGTTTCTAGATCTAGTCTCACATGCTCTAATGACTCCATATCAAATCATCAGCACTTTTACACAGTTTTAACACCAGCCAACCAGCCAGATCAAAAGGAGCATCCTACAACTCTGCTGTAACTTTTCTAGAAGAATCAGAAAGCACGTGGAACCCTCGGCTACCACCTCTTTGGTCATCCCTTGCTTCTGTCACACGTGGAGATCTGGGGCAGGAAGAACACACTTAAAACTTCAGCTCCATCCATATTCATCCAGAAGGCACATTTTTCTGCACACTGGTGTTTTGGTTTTTTTGTTTTTTTTTTTGCTTTGTTTTACATTGCCACCACTCTGCTGGATGTATAAGCTGGCTACCAAGCTCCCCAAACTGAGCTCCTGCACCGATTAAAAGTAAAGTCAGTGTGGTTATGAAAGCCAGCAAATCTGTGAGGCAAAAGAAGACACCTTACCAAAGGGTCAGAATTTGATATAAGGAGGAAAACATCCAAAAGCATGGAAGAAATGCTACTCCTTGGGTAAAGAGATTCTGTTGCTGATACAAATCAGAGATTAATAATTCATTTCTTTGCAGACTTTCTACTCTTGATTTAAAGGAGGTAAAATATTTTGAGATCCCCAAAAAGGCAGGGGAAAATATTATATATTTCCTACCTTCTGTACATTTTAAACCAGTTGACCTCAGTAGGGTGGGAAGGCCTGCCAGGTTCATGGCTGAAAATAATTTTGAATGCTCAATGCAAAATTTAATCTCTATTAGCTGCGAAAGAGAAAAAAAGGAGCTACCAAATTAGTGCCTTGGTTCATATATCTCAATTTATTACAGCATCTTTGATCAAGGGATAGAGGAGAGGAAAGTTGACTTGGCTAAATTTCAAATTTTCTAACAGAGTTGCAATTTAATATATTTTCCTACTCTATTACTTACTTGTCCAGCATAAGCTGTTGTCTATGATAAAGTGTTTTACCCTGATTTTTTTTGCTGTTCCTCTCTCAGATTTCAACAGACAAGGAGACAGTGGAGGGGTGCATTTACTGCAGGAGGTTTCTTTTATCTGTTGTCTGCTTACAGCTTCAGCTAATAACACATTTCCTATTCTGCCATAAAGGGCAGATGATTATACAGCCCATGTACTCATTGACATTTTTGTATTCCTTGCATGAAGCAGAATATTCAAGAGCTAAAACAGTGTTTAAGAAGTTATTTTCCTTGACATGTTGTACAGAAAGAGTTTTGGGGAGTTAGCTACTGAGGTAGGGATGATACAGCTGAAATATTAGCATTCATTTTCTTATGCTAGATGGCAATGCTGTTACTGAATTTCTTTTATTGAAGACTCAGTTTGTCTTTTACTGAAGTAGTTAAAAGCCTAAACACCTGCCCTGAAGTCTGGAGTTATATTCCAGCCAACAGTATTTCGAATTTTTGCAGAGTGAGCTGTTGCACAGATCTGCGTCCTGTACAATCACTTGCCTGTATTTTCAGTCTTAATAAAAAAATCTAAGCCTTTATTTCATGCCTTTCACTGTGTGGCACTACCTACTTTCATATCTTAGCATTTGAAAAACATTTCTTTATCTTCATAAACTTGGCTAAATTTCAGCTGGAGTAAATAGTATTAGATTGATGGATCACAGAGAAATCAAGCAATAATTTAAAGCCATATCTAAATCCACCCCCTAAAAATAACATTATCAGCAATTAGATACTCCCTTATAGTCTTCCTGTAGCCAAACAGACCTAGAAAATTACAAAAAACTCCCCACAAATAACAGCTTCACAGTATAAGTTGATAGCTATGGATCATTTCATCACAATCTTCTGTTGAAAGAGCTATAGGTGAAGTGCCTGTCTTATCTTTAAAGATCAAACCTTATATTTATTTTTTTTATAAAACCAGCATTTACTTTAGATTCAGTCTATAAACTTCAGCAAAAGCTAATATTTACACATTTTTTGTTTTTATTTTGCTTTTCTGAAATCACTACCAGCACCAAAGAGAGAAAAATGCCACCATAACAATAAAAAAGTAATAAATCTTTCGAAAACACACAAAAGTCATTTCTCAGAAGATCCTCACCATAAATATAACCATAAATTCACCCACAGAAAAAAATATTATCTCACAGTTTTGTCAGACCTAAAGACACAACCAGTTTTCAAACTGCAGCAGCTTCCTGCTACAGATATCAGTGATTCAGATTTGTTTTAGAAGGAAAATTAAGCAAAAATTTAATATAAAAAATAAAATAAATGCAGTCAAGGAGGAAAATTTACAAAATAGCAGCCTATGTTATTCACAGTCCAAAGAAAACATATTGGTTTAGCAGAGAAATGACACTAAAGCAAAATACACTGTTCTCTCTTCTGTTTCTTTATGATATGTAATTTTTGCAGACAACATAGTAATTGGTTTGTCCATTAGCTTGATAATAACATCAACTTATTTTCATTTAATACCTGTAATAGCTGCATATTTCTGCACAAATGTGTTGTTATGCTGTGGTTTACTGAGAAAAAAAAAAAAACAGAAAAAAAAGAAAAATTCCAAAGTAACCATTCATGTTTAAAACAACCTTTTCTTCATTAGAGCTTCCCAAACCTGCTTTTAAAAGCAGGAAAAAATCATGATCAGTATAGGTGGTTTCAAGAGTGAAGCTGTAAAAGAAGAGGTCAAATGAGCCCAGGCATATGTATATTTACAGACCTGGGCTGATTGATGGCTTGAACTACCCTTGGAACCAGGAAAAAAGGCAGAGGTTTCTGCTGATCCATCATCTTAAGCTGCTTCAAGCAGATGATGAAAGGATGAATTCCTGAGCTCCACAACTTGCTCTCTAACTGATGTGTCCTGTCTGTGGGTTCTCCACTCTTGGAGCAAGCCCATCCTGGGCAGTCTCCCACCAGCCCTAAGTTCTTTATAAAACCACCCCAATGTCTAGAAGGGTTTTATGTGAGAAAGGCTGCAGATGACCACTGCCCAGAAGAGCAATTTGTTTAACCCAGAGGACAAACATTTCCATCTTTGTGCAAGGCTCTTTCCAGGCAAGGTATGACTGACTTTGCTAAAAGATGCAAGGGGATGACAACTTAGCAAAATTCCCCCTTCACAAGATGAAGGTTAGAAAAAAGCTCAAATAATGTGCTCCTCATTAAAATCTTAGGCCTTTATTCAGTGCTACTGAATGGTAGAAAAAGAAATACATTGATTGATTACATAGCAGAATAATGCTACCTCCACATACTCGGGGAAGTGTTTGGGAATAGCTTCCTTCTCATTTTTACCCAATATGGGGGGGTTGTTGTGCACATCAAGGCCATATCCCAGTTATTGGATTCACATCCAAAAAAAGAAAAACAACAAAAAACCTGTTTGAACAACTGCATCTGCTGGCAAGGACAAAAGATGTTCTGCTGCTGCAATTTGTAAACAATGTAAGGAGCAAACAGGAGAGTGTTAGAGCTGATGGACACAACCCAACAGCTGTGCTGAACACCAACCACCTGACCCTGCAGAGAGCCCCCTCCAGCACCACTCTGCTACAAGAACTTGCCTAAGGAGAGAGATTGGTCTGATCTTGCTCTTAATTAGGTGTCTTTACATAGTTCATATTTTAATTTCAATGTATTCTAATGAGACAGCGGTAAAAGATCAAGCCCCTAAACAAAGAAACAAACAAACAACCCAGAATGGATTTTAAAGGTCACTGCCCTTCCTCCCTACCTCTTTGCATTTTGATGCTTGGACTTTCTTCTTCATCTATTGGTGCAGAAAAATACTACAGCTCCCACAGCTTGGCAGGCCTCAATCACACTGAGATGTCCACGTCATCACATTGCGTTTTAAGTGGTCTTTTCCTTAAACAACACTTTAATATGCAGCTTCAAGTTATTGATGAATGAGTTGTAAGAGGGCAAAAATGCAGACAAATGTGCCAAATGTGGAAGACTGAGGTGGAAAAGGCAGGTGTGTATTGAAGGAAGCACCCAGACAAGGAGAATACTGGGGAAAGATGTATGGAAACTAAAACAACTTAATGGATTAAAGGAGCAAATGAGGAAGAAACTAGAAAAGACTACATAAGAGATTTATTCTACAGGCAAAAATTAGAGAAGCAAAAGCTCCTCTCGACCATGAGGAAGACTAGGAAAATGAAAGGTAGGACTATGACAAAGAGAGAAGCTAAGGAAATTGCAGGCTATGAAAACATCAGAGGATGAGTAGGAATTCTGAGACAATAGTGAAATAGAATTATATAAAACAAGGGCTGTTGAGCAGGAAAAGAATAAAACAGAGGAGCGAACAATGCTTCAAAAATCAAGGATGAAATTATGCTTTAGAAGAAAAAAAAATACAGACTATGGATGGAATATGTTACACAATGCATATATTCATGTCACAATAGGTTGAGGGTGATAGCAGAAGAAGATGATTATTTCAGGGGATTGCTGGATGATCCTTTCATGTCATTTTTTAGTCAAATCTCCTGGCTCAGACAAACCTGGGGAACAGGCTGAGCCAAAGGTGACCCTTGTTTTTGTCCAAGGGGACAGCTAAGAGAGAAGAGGGGTGGTTCAGTAGACAGACTCACTTTAAGGAAGATGCTTATAGATTACATTAAACTAGAGAGGGCTTGACAGGATTGCCTCAGCCTTTTCCTAGAGAGAAATCAGGTTTACTTTGGATTCGATCTCAGAGTTGGGTGCAAACATGCCCTTTCAGACAACCTTTCAAAGCAGGGCCACTCCTTGCCCTGGATCAGCCTCCAGGCAGACTGGATTGTTTTCACCTTATCTTGGAAAAACTTTCCAGCTGGAGGCTGTCAATAGGGACTCAGGATGAATCCTGCAGAGCATGATGAACCCAGGTCAGACATTGAGCTAAAAGGGTGCCAGAAAAAGGGAGGAACTATGAAAAAAATAAAACAACCAACCAAACAAAAACCCAAAAAAGCACAGTGAAAGAATTAATTGCATATTTTGGTTCAATTATCCTGGCAGCTTTTCACAGTCATCATGTACCACAACCACTCTCTTTTTAATCACAGTTCTATAGAAAGTGCCAGTAGATTAGGACAGCACAAATCTAGCACCAAATATTCCACAAGAGTAAAAATGCCATGCCCACTGTTCCTTTAAAGCTAAAGAGCAAGTTTTAAAGGTTCCTGTGTTGCCACCAGTGATAAACAACTGCAGTGTGTCTAATTCCCATGAACCTAAGCAGAAGCCAGCCTCCTGTTTTGTTTCCATTTACTTCAAAATTATGAAATTGATATTGAAAGAGAAGAGTATAAAAGTTACAGAGAGTTTGTGGCAGAAATTCATGGAAAAAATTTGTGTTAATTGACACATTCACAGGAATCACAGAGTAAGAATTATAAATAATGGGTTTTTTTAAAAAAGCTTTTGAAAATGGATTTAGACTAGGAGGTCATTTAGGTGATAACCAGAGCATAGACTCCAAAATTTCTAAACCTGGGAAGAGCAGATCTAATTTTGAGGTGCAGAATTTGTGGCTTTGATTGCATTAGGGCTTTTTTTTTCTTTTTTACAAAAAGGAAATAGTTTAAGAGCAGTGTTTCTGATGAAAAAAACCAAAAATTTTGTCTCTGTTTAGAGTCTCAGTCTCTTTATGTGAAAAAGCATGGAACTATGCTGTAAGTTTGTGTTTCCAAGTAATCACCTAGTTATAAAGACAACATTGAGAAGAAACTAATGAAATTCCAAAGTATTCTGGGATGGCTGTTTTATTCTGATCAGTGGTAGATTGCACTATTGACCAAGTGTCAGACACAGAGCAATCCAGTGATTGAATAAAAGTGGATACATAATCGGAGCAGAGAACTTTGCCAGGACTAGCTCTGTTCCTTTTCCTGTAATTCCAAAAGAAACCTTTGCTCATTTCCCCTTTCCTTCTCTTTGCTATCCACACCCTCATTCTCCTGTAGAGTGCAAATACATTTCCTTTCACCCCTCCTGTTTTTCCAGATAAAATAATGCAAGGTGCCTTAGCTGGAGACACCAATGAAATGTTGGAGACCAGATATTAATCTGTTATCTGTTCTGTAGGTGTGAGATGTGATGAGGATGACAGAGGATCCTGCTCTGCAGGCCTTAAGTAATTTGAGCCAAAGATATTTAGATCTGCCTTTGGGCACTGCAAATCAGTTATTATGGGAGGGGGAGAGCCCTTGGGACACCTGCCTTGAACCATATTTCAAATGCCAGGGGACTTGCCTGAAAATTGGGTAATGAATGAAATTCTGATTGCAGAGAAATCGCTTAGGGATGTGCCTGCTGTTGCATGCCACTGCTCTCTGTGTAAACCCTAAATGCTTAATGATGTAAACTTTTGTACTGCAGATTTTGTAATGCATTCTCTCCTTCAAACTGCTTTTTCCTCTTGGGCAAGGGGGGATGTTGGTTGGAATATTAGTGTTGTCCGCTGGAAAAAGATAAATAATTCAGCAGCTGCTGTGATGGTTTAATAGCACACAAGACCAGGTGTGAAGGAAGTAAACTTTCACACTGGGATGTCAGAGTTACCCTTACAGAGAAGCAACAGTATGTCTGGAGCTAAGCTGTTGCCAGGTCTTATGTAATATATTAACTTCCCAAGAAGAGACATCTTTGTCATTCCTCCTAGAATTTATCATGCAGTTCTTTGTCAGGATTTAGTTCCAGTGGAAGGAATTTCTTTCTTATCAAAGGCAGAAAGTCTGGACTCTACACTTCCTCAGCCCATGAACAACACAGCTTAAACCAGAGCCTCAAGATCCATCTGGGGCACTGCCTTTTTGCAAGGGCTTTTGCAATGTAGATATTGAGGGTTCTTTTACCACTCCCCATCCTGAATGTCTGGGTTCCTACAGCTGAACATCAGCCGCCCCCCAGCACTGGCCCTGCAGAGCTTTCCAGGCACACAGAGCTGTGTGACACCCACTCACCTTTCCAGCTGCAGCCCATCCTAAGGACAAAACACACTGCACCCTGCTCTCTGCTTCTGTTATGTGTTGTCAGAGATGAGGAGATTGGGGAGAGAAGCGAGGGAAGGGCAAAATTGGAAATTTCAGCAGCTCGTAAGAAATACATGAAGATTAAAAAAAAATTGTAGAAGGAAAAGGGGACAGTTTTCCATACTGGCAAATGGCACAGAGCCCAGATGGGGCAGCATCACAACTTTTACTGATCACTATTTGGTATGAAATCAATCTGTTTCCTAAATTAAACCATTAACAGCTGAAGGTTTGATTAAGAAGAATTCTGTGTTCCTTGCTACATTTTTCTGTATGAAGGAAAAGATGCTTTATGGGAAGAAACCTATCCTCATTTTTTAGGCAGTTCTAGCTTTCATATTCAAATGCATAATGGAGACTTATTTTCCAAATGGAACAATATTTTCTTCCAAGCCTATTTCTCTGACCAGGCACAGAAAAAGTTGTGTTGTGGGCTTTTTGTTCATTTTGTTTTGTTTTGATGAATAAATATACGATCTCTCTTTTACAGACTGAAAAACTGTGTATAAAATTGGAGCCATCTGCCTCAGACAATGACAGGAATGCTGGCGAGAGAGCAATACCTGTTGCCCAAATCTGTTGCTAAATTGCTAGTCCACAGCAATTTACTCTGTATGCCAACAATTTTATGTTCCAGTATATCTTTTTATCCAGCACCCAGAGTAAAAGACTTGTGATCATTTCAGTGGCACGCTAACCCTGAAACGGCAAGAAATACCTGAGACAAAAGAAAAAGATTTGATTTCTTTAATTCAGGGGATAAAAATGCAACTAATATGATTAAAAAACACTGAGATTTAGGAAAGGCTGTTCAATCAAGATAATTCCAGTTCCTACATCCTGTATTTCCCATCATTGCTTGAGACACAGGCATGGAAACAGGAGATTTCTTCTTGCTGTCACTAATAGATGAATTAAAGTGAATCATGAGAGAAAAACAGGTATGCATTTATCTGAACTTCTGAAAAGATCAGATCCATTGCTTTATCACTCATTGTGTGTTCACTTTGAGGAGCAAGTGAATTCCCATGGCAAGAATGTCACCAAAAGCAAGCTTTAAATATGAACTGAGACAGTTAAGAAAAGTAAGTATCCTGAGTATTGTGTGCCAGTACTTAGAGCTGACAGATAACTGTAATCTCACATTAGCACAACTACAATCAGTGAACCTGAATTTTTCTTTTACATTATTTTTTCCATTTGATTATATGACAAGTATTCATTTTCATGTCTGTACCAGATCTGCACAGAATCAACCCCGTCTTTCAGTGTAATGTTCTTTTATTTGATTTTTGTTGTTGCATATGTTATCCGTTAAGTATTGTTCTTGTGTGTTATGGTTACTGCCCCTTAAGTATTTCTAAGTACAACATATCAGCTTACTCTCCTGGAAAGTCAAATATGTCTGGGAATGTAGAGGAGAAAACAATGGATGGTGAGACTTGCAAATGTGGCAAAGATTGCAGTGTTGCTACTGTTGGTGTCTCCTAACATCAATGGGTAGAGGGACTTTGTTCAAAACTGCAGTAACTCTACGTGCAGGTTAAACAAAATTTACTCTGTATTTGGTTTGGTTGTGTTCATGGACTTTGGCCAGGAATATCCACAGAAATAATTTATTTCTTCCACTAGTGATGAGGAGTATCGTAGGATTGGAGAATCACAGAATGGTTTGGGTTAGAAGGGACATTAAACATAATTTTGTTCCAACCCCCTGCCATGGGCAGGCACAATTTCCACTATCCCAGGTTGCTCAGGACCCCATCCAAACTGGCCTTGGACACTTCCAGAGCTGGGGCAACCACAGCTTCTCTGGGCAGCCTGTGCCAGGCCTCACCACCCTCACAGTAATGAATTTCTTCTTAATATCCAGTCTAAACCTGCCCTCTTTCAGTTTGAAGCCATTCCCCCTTGTCCTGCCACTTCATGACCTTGTCAATGGTCTCCGTCCATCTTTCTTGAAGGCTCCCTTCAGGTACAGCAAGGCTGCAATTAGGTCACCCCAAAGGCAATATTTATGGGTATATGAAAACAGTAAACCTAATTTCTGATTTGTTATTAAAATGTAATAACCTTTATTTAACCCTCAGGAATGTCATCCACTGTGAGCCCCTATCAGAAAATAATTGCATGACTTCACTGAGGATATGAGTGGCTCCACTAATTTATTTTTTATTTCATGATAGGGCAAGAGGTAAACTAACATTTAAATATATATGTTGTATGTATGCATTTGTACACTATCCCAGAAAACAAGAAAGAACAGTGAGATATATATTGGGTCCAACAAAAGTTGAATGACAAAACTGAGGGTAATTTTTAATGGCAAGTTTCAGAGGCATTGCACTAAAAGTAGGTGGGGTTTGAGGAAAAAAAAAAAAGAAAAAAACAGGCAAGAAAAGATGTATCTCAGAAGTGAGCCTTTAATTAGGTGCATAGGGGAAGAGGTTGAATATCAATTTAAGCTTTAATGTGTCTCCCTACCAAAGAGTAACCAACCTCTTTGTATGGGTGTTCAAGGGCAAACATCTAATTTCTACTGGTGTCAAGGACAGGCAAAAATCTCCACATCTCTCCACAGTAAGTGTTTTCTCCATAGACACAAGTATCAGCAGGTCCAAGGGAGCTGTCACAGACTGATGCCAACAACCTTTCCCACACTATCAGCACTGGCCTTACAACCCCAGGCAAACCCTTGAAGGTGCACCTGCCTCAGTTTCCCCACCTCCAGAACAGTGGCAATATTTATTGCAACAGAGAGCCCTAACATCAGGCTGCTGTCACGTCGACAAGTGGCTCAGAGATCCCTGAATATGTGCTAACTTGGCACAAAAGTGTGTATTTACAAATGAAGATGTATTCCATTGTTATGAATATTGTGTATTACAGGCTGCTTGCGTTATCAATTTAAGGTGCACGAAGATTCAATCAAAGCTGTTTAAGACCTTGAAAAAGACGCTGCTCTGTGTACATTCTGATAGGCCAAGTGTTGATTCAGCCTACAGGCACGCACAAATAATATCTCGAGTCATTAGGGTCTAGCTTTTTTAAAAAGCAGTTTTCAAACTTTGAAAAATCCTTTCTATGTGTGATCTGTGAGTTGCCTTCTGCGTTGGGAGCTGATAAAATGCAGGAATGTTCACATTCATGAGACAATAGCTCTGACTGAATGCTGCAAAATGAAATAGTCTCTTTCAGTTTTTCCTTTCAAAAGGAAAATTGCATAAATAATACATTTGGGCCTTGCAATACAAAACAAGCACAATAGCTACTTTACAGCTTTCATCAAAATGAAGGCCATCTTTTTCATTTATATTATGAAACTGGTAATACAATATCATCATCTCCGATTGGCTGAAATCACCTAGACGGTGAGCTCCCCTTTCCAGATAATGCCACTCACTCCCTGTGTCAATGGAATGTGTAATGGTGGGACATATAAGACAAATTTTTTGTCATTGGTTAGCAATGAAGCTTAAAAAAAAGTAATAATGGAGATTTATTGAGGAATAAGCAAAGCTTCCCAGTGAAAAAAGAGTAAGACAATGTCTGAAATGTTTCTGCATTCCTTGTCAATATTTTGCTTCTACATTTCGGTTCCTCTGCGTCCTTAATATGCTCTTTTTCAAAGGGGAGAGGACATGCAATGATGGAAAGGGTAGCTTACATTCAGAAAGACTCTGTGATAAAAGGTGTATCCTTAATTTTTGGGTTAATGTTAGATAATTATCACTCCATCAGACAAAAAAAAATTGAAAAAACACACAAAAACAAACAAACAAAAAACAAATTAAAAAAAAAAAAAAAAAAAAAACAAACCAAAAAAACCAAAAAACATTTAGGGGGTGTCCCAAAAGGGCAGGTGGTAGAGCTGGAGTAGCTTGTTCTCCATTCCCACCACCATCCCACCATGCAGAGGGGTGTTGAATCTGCTCCCCACTGTCAGCTAAATCTCCTTCTTTGGCAGCTGTCTTTGCCTTCTCCCCTCACTCTGTTCCTTGCCTTTCATTTATTGACCTCAGTCTTGGGCTAAACCTGACACTGAACCAAACATGGAGCATGACTAATCACACAAATCTATTGCAGCCATCCTTAGGGAATTCTCCAGCCCTGGTAGCTACAGTGATTTTGCATTTCCCTAGCTTTTCCTGTATCACGAGAGAACATGACATCATGTCTGGGGAAGGAATGATATTTTCTTTCATATGGTCATTGCTCTACCCCTCATTTTCTCTCTCCATTGTAGTGGCCTTCTTTATTTCTCTGATGTATTCACAAATTACACATCCTGAGCTGATTTTTCTCCCTCACAGTGACATTTCACAATAGGATATGCACCCGGAATGAAAACCAAAAACCTCCCAACAGTTGAAAAGCAAAAACCTACCAACAGTTTAGATGTCTGAGCCACCTCTTAGATTGCAGAGAACATGTTGTTATTTCCTGACAAGTTTAGTTCCAGTTTACTCCTGCCCACAAAATATTCTACTGGAACCAGGAGTAAACTAATTGTTGAATGTCCTGGCCTTAAAATGCATCAGATATACAGAACATTCCACCAACCTTTCCCAGACAATTCTCTGCTGAAGCTACACATCTAAATGTAATGGAATGAGCAATATTTTTGTTCTTGGTGTGGACATTTCAGTCCATCTTGCTGTATGTTTGCTAGGTCTTCCTTAGTCAGACTGGAATATGCAGAGTTGCCTTTGGTTTTGTCCAAGGTCTTTGTCTACACCTCATTAGACCTTGAAAGGATTCACTGTACTAAGGCATCCCACTGGCCTCTTTAGAGACCAGCACGATGTGCTAAGTTAAAAACAAGACCCATCTGACCTATGTGACACAGCAATTCCTTGAGAATAATTTCTCCATTACTGTGCCTTGACTTTTCCTGCTGTAAAATGAAATTTGGCTGCTCTGTGAGTGTTTTGAGCATGACTTGCCATTTTTATTGATGGCATTAGGCCAGATATTGTTTAACTAAACCCCAGATGTGTTTGAGATGGGAGAGTGTGCTGCTAAACTTCCATGGTTAGTGCAAACCCTACCGAGGGCTCTGTTTCTCCTGCACTTAATCACTCTCTCATTGATTTACAATTCTATTTTCTGCAAGGACAGACTTCCCTTGTTGTGTTTATTGAATTCAACAGTATGGGTTCATAATCCTTCTCCTTTCTCATTTTAACATTAGAGAGAGTGAAAGCTTCTCACTTTCAAGCTGCGAGCTTTGAGTTCCATTGCTAAATGCAGCTGGAACAGAAATTCCTACCTTAACTTTTTAAATTGTATTTTCCCCATCAGAGGAGCAAACCCAAATCTTCCATGCAGGCACTAAATTCAGGCATTTTAAATCCACGTTTGGAAATTGAACATTGACACATATCTTCTGAGCAAAGCTGCAGCTATTAGATGTTATTTGAATGCCAAGGTCAACCATTAAAATTGTTCCCTCTTCCCCATCATTATAATATTGTACTACAAATGTCATCAGGATTGTGACATGGATTGTAAGACTATAACATTAATTTTCAGCTGGTTTGCAATTATATTTCTTTCACTGTGGAAGCGTTAGCTCTGATTTGATAAAGAATAATGCTGTGTCAGTACCTGGGAAGGAGAATTGCAGAGGAAAGATCCCAGGTACTGAGAATTCACCAGGAGAACAATGTCCTTTGAAAAAATCATCTTGGTCCAGGTCAAATACCAACATGTGTCTGTCGAGGTATAAAACTAAAATGTACATGATCAAATAGCCCATGGACCATTTCACAAAAGGTACTTGAAGCACATTTCAGGTTCTGTAGATATTTCTCCTTGGTCTCATTGGACACAGAATTCTTCACTCCCCAGCATGGTGCTGAGGCAGAATGTCCTGGTTCCCTTTGCTCTCATTTTTTCCCTGGGCTGTGCAGCTGCAAATCCTGCCCTGATGTGCAGACCACAGCACAAACGCAGTATTTCACAGTGAGCTTTAGTCACTTCTGCTCATCCCAAAGCTCTTTCAAGGCTCACTCTAAGCAAGAGCCTTACAGTAACCTACCAACAGAGAGGGGGTTGACTGGGAGTAGTCAATGCCCTTGAGGGAGAAAAAAAAGGTCTTTGAAGACTGGTTGTAAACAGTATCTGAGCAGAGGAGGCTTAAATCATGTTAGATGTGGACTTGTCCATTCTGCTTGATGTCAAACAAGAACCCTTTTTTTCTTATCTCTGTACTTATGGGCAGAGAAACCTGTGATGATTCTGTCTCTGTTGAGGACAAGGCAAGAGGACTCCTTGATTCAAGGAGTCACCTGTTGCATATGGGTAAAACCTTACAAAGGGAAGGCCTTCTAAAACCATGGCTGAGGCTGCTACTTTGGCTAAGCAGAAAAGGACAACAGGAAAGCAATTCAGCTGAATTAGAGGGAGAAAAACAAGTTATGTAACCATTGTGTGTTCACATCGTGGCGCATGGTGGTTGGTTGAATTATGTTTGTTATGATTTAAAAGTATATGACTGATAACTGCTTTCAAAAGCCATGTTTTTACAATAAAGGGGCTGTCCTTTGCACATGCCTGGAGACCCTGCATCACTGCAGACCCTCATGTCACAGTAACCCTGAGATGAAGTTCAGTGTGGAGGTGAGCACTTCATGCCCAGTGAGACGAAATGCTTTTGCACAAGCATTGGTGTGAAAACGTCTTCTTTCTCAAAAAGAAGGGGCAAATAATGTTTTCTTGTTCACACAACCCATAGCACTGTTACCACTCCCAGGTTTCTCCCTGCTAGTGCTAACTCTGAAAAGGGAAACTGTGAGGCAACAGTGAAACACACTTCCTATTTTTCTACCCTATGAGCTCTTTGGGGTTTTGATTGCATCCTCTACTATTAGTTTTTTACATCCTACTACTGCTATTACTTACTCACTCAGCACCTCCTAATCATCCTGAAAGGCAGATAACATTAACAGCAATTAACCACCTCTCCTCTAAAAATACACTCTTTGATTGTGTAACAGTTAGGAGATGCAAAGACAAATAACTTAATTACTCCACACTTGATCTTTTCTTACCTCAGCGTTGTCCTTTCCTGAGGGAGAGGCCAGAGCTGGAGGAGTGAGGAGGAAATATGTTACAAAAAATTCTTGGTGTTAGCCTATGAAAATCCTGGTGAGTGGGTATTAATAGCAAGCAGCCAGCTCACAGAGAAGACAAATTGTGTCTCAGCAGAACAAAACTGAATGCATGTGGAAAAACAGTACCTCCTGAAAAGCACAATAAATTGTACCATGAACCCTCCAGCCTTTAAACAAGCCTGTAACATGATAAATTTCTGTTACTCCTTGTATCAAAGGTTCCCAGCTCTTCTGTTGTGTCAAGCATCCAAAGGTACTACAGCACTTTGGAGTACAAGTTCCAGCAAGGGAGGTCCAGGCTCACCTCAGGCTCAAACACAATCCAACATTTCTGCTTGTATGGCTGCCTTAGGAAAAAGCCATAAGGCACTGGAGAGGTAAGGAGAAAGTTACCCTAACCCAGGGTTAGGGAAAAGGGAGAGAAGGAGCTGGCAGGGGCCCCAGAGAGCAGGCAGTGCTCTGGAGGGGCTTGGGCAGTGGTTTGGTGACCAGGACATGATGCAACTGCAGATGTTCAGGGAGAAGGCAAAAGGTGAAAGGGATATAAGTGAGACTTGGCATCAAAATGTGCAAACCTCTGACCTTACCCAGAACTGCCTTTCAGAAATTGTTTCTCAGTCTCTTTAGTGAACTTGCGATTTGCAGTTTTCTTCAACTTTTTAATTCCAAATATTTTAGTTTCTTGTTTAACGGGCAAACCAGGCAAACCCTCATCTAAAAATAAAGCCTTTTGTCCTTAAATACTGTTCTAAGCAAGTTTTCAGAGTACAAAACTTGTTGCTTTTATTAAAAGTATGGAAGGTATTTTACTTTCCCCTTAAGCTCAGTTAGCTGATTCATTCACTCAGCTTAGACTCTTCAATTGGTAAAGAAATTAAGCAATTTTCTACTGCCTCATGAATAGCCTTGATTTTTGCCTCTCTGCTCTGTCTTAGCCTTCTTGGTAAACCTGAATGGCCAGCAGGTTAGATTTCCACCTGAGAGGAGCTTCATTCACTTTTACTGCTAAGGGTGCAGGTAGCAAAGGTCTCAGAGCAGCCTGCACACCTCAGGGCCCAGAGGTGAGAGGGAATGCATCCAGTCCTTCCAAACCCATCATCTTCTGCCAGATTACACAAACTGATTGCAATCTATCCCACAATCCCTGAGCTTTTATTTGTCCAAAAGGTGACAAAGGGTAAATGGACAAATGCCTTCAGTGCAGACATCACTCACTTCTTCTCAAAGAGAGAATGGGAGTGTCCATTAAGTGCCCATCCCTATTTATGCAGTCTGTGAGTCCTTCAAGCTAAGATACCTGTTCTCAAAGCCTCTGAGAATGTCAAGATACAAAATCCAATCAGAATATTTTGTGTATCTCCTCATCTCTGCTCTAAATTCCTATAAAGTGGCTTTTGACTATAAACCCATTCTTAGCCCATTTTCTAGCATATATTTTTATAACTAAAATACATATAAATTGTATTAGAGCTGTCTTTGCTGGACAGAGAGATCATTATTACCCACACTGATGATCACATCACATAAATCTGGGTGCCCAGAAAAGTCTCTGGAGCCAGAACCCAGAAAATAGTTCAGAACAGGAGTCCAAACTTGGTGTTCACCCTTTGGTGCATCCTCCAGGGTTCCTGGGGGCAGAGGGTATCCAGAGAGGACAGCCATCTGGAAAACCAAACTAAACCAAAACAAACAAAAGCAACCACTGGCAATGAATCTGTTGTTGAAATTCTGATGTCAAACATCATCCATGTGATTTCACAAAGCAACTTTAACCCCTGGGTTACCTATACCCACTTCACTAAGTAGTCACAGGTTTGCTGTCACCCCTGTTTTCATCTGAATGTGTGGGTCAGACAACAAAGATGAGAGACAGATGAGGACAGAGGTAAATAGTGGCCATTGTGAGCTCTCTGAAACTAAATTGGGCTAAATTTCTTGGTTATTGTGTGAGTAATACCATGAAGTTTTTTTTCATTTTTGGCTTTTGCTCTCATAATCTTCCAGACATTTTAGAGATGTCCGTCTCCATGTCCAAGGTGAAAAAAACCCTCTGCCTTTCAAGCAAATGCTCATACTGGACGTGTGCTATCATAACACATCAAGAAGACCATGGAAATAGTGGGGAGGTGCCCATAAATACAAGATTTTGGGGAAAAAAAAGAGAGAGAGGCATTCACTGGAAAGGGACATTATACATTTCCATTTCCCCAGTTTTGCCGTGTTTAAATCAGACAGAGCATCTCTCCATTTATTCCAAACTAATTCTGAAAATACTATATATTCTCTGTTTACTTTCCTGTCTTTTCTGTGGGTGGCTGAAAATGGTTCACTGACACTTCCAGGTGAAACCATGTAGCAATTCAGCTTCAGTGTTTTTACATAAAACCCACCTCATTTTCTGTCTGGGGATCAATGCATCCATCAGCCATCTCCACCAACAGTTCACAGAAAAGACCGGAGAGCAGCTTGTACATCAAAAGCTAAGTATGAAAAAAAAAAAAATTAACAAGCAAGAAATTAAATCATTAAAACTCATCAGTATTTTGCCAAAATATTTCATCATAATACTTCACTCTATCTTGCTGCTCTAGACCGCAAAGCACGTTGCACAGGATGATAAATTACATTATCTTCATTCTACAGATGGGAAACTGAGGCAAAGGAAAGCAAATAGACTTTCTCAATGAATTGATAATAGGAAACTTATTTTCTGACTCTCAGTCTGGCAGTCTATTCAGTAGACTATCCTGTCTTTAATTCCTATTTGAAAAGGGTGAAAGAAATAAATGTGCTGTTATGTTAGCTTTTGCAAATCCATTTTCCCTTAGCACCAAGACAAAAAAAAAAAAAAAAAAAAAAAAAAAAAAAAAAAAAAGAGTCAAATGCTTTAAATAGTTAAAAATATTAAAGCCCACAATAAGACTATTTAGTTGCATTTACAGCTGGCGGGAGACTCTGACATCCTATTTTTATTTTATTTTTTTAAATAGCTAAAGATTTCATTGTACTCCCTGAAAATCATGGTAGTTTGCCGACACGCTTGCAGCTTCAAGTGCTCATTTTCAAGCCAACTGTATTTGAAAACAATGTTTGGCACTGAAAATAAGCAGAGATATAAGAAAAATATTAAAATCGCTATGGGAGTGACAGGAAAAAATGGAGTGAGACAGATTCCTCCAGCCTGATCCTTTATGATTCTTTTCTAGTTATTGAGTATATAAATTTCAATCCCCTAGTACAGCTGAGGGGGGAGAAAAATACATGATTATCATATCACTCAAAGCTGCACAACTTTAAAATCAGCTCCAATATAAATTCACTCTCTATAAAATGACTTTTAATATTCTTTTCCATAACATAAGTATTAAATTTTGTATGATTAAAAATTTATTTACTCTCTCTTCCTTAATTTAGATTTTTATTTGTTATCATTGCCATTCCCATCTGATCTCAACAAAAAAATATCTCTGTACTTTATGGCAAGAGCATGTCACTACCTGTGAGACATCACTGGGCTTTGAAAGCTAAGCCTTAAAGCAAATTAAAAGTGACCACTCCAACCTGGTGGCTCAGACAACGTGCATTATGCTGCTGTTTCACAAAGGGAGAAAGGGGAGAAGGCAAGGGAAGAGAGAATCCTTTTCCTGGGCTAGGAAAGCATGTGTGAAAGAGCTACATGTCTACAGCAAGCACCTGTGACCTGGTTTGCATTGTGACCCACTGGAATTTTGTCATGTTAGCTCACCCTGTTCTTTTATAACTCACAGGGTCTGAATGTGTCCCAAGAAAAGTAAATAAAACGAAATAAAATAAAATAAAGTGAACATCAGGCAGAATTATGTCCACTCAGAACATCACACCTGAATACTCTTCTCTCCAAGACAAGGCAGCTCAGGCTGTGCCTGTACCAATTACAAAAATAAATTTAAAAAACTCTAGCAACCTAAAAACCACTATGATCTATGATAAAATGTGGTCAAGTAAGTGCTGGCAGGAACATGGCCATAACCACCAGTGAACCAATATCCTCTACAGTCCATGACAGCTGTTTTGTGAAATTACTTGGGCTTTGTCAGTACTTGAATTTTTTCCAGTTGTTCACTCTCAACTTGAATTTTTTATTCATGTTTTTCAGTGGGATATAAGGGAATAGAAGGAGTGAATCACTATTTTAATCCAAAAGTTGTTCACTCAAAAGGTATGTAAGTGTTTAATATTCCTGCTCTCCATGCCCTACACACATTCACAGGGGCACATTACACCACCTATTGCAATTCAGATAAGTTTCAGAAAAAGGTAAGAAAGATAACATTGGAATATTTCTGATCCAGCATTCCCCCTTGCCCACCAGCAGTCTCTCAAGCAGAGGAAACCATGATATTTCCTGGGTAAAGCATCCCAGCTCCCACTTCCCACGTGCACAGGTATTTCCACAGCACACAGGTGGTGTGCACTCTCTCTCCACAGAGTGGCCCAAGAGAATTTTGGGTGCACATCAGCTTTTACTGATTTTTGATCAGATTTTTTCGGCCGTGAAGAAGTGCCCGTAAAAACTTTCTCAGAAAAGTCACCCAGGTGGCTGTTCCAGGTTCCATCAGTCCAGCCTGGAGGGGCTGGCACCTCACCAGCCTTCTGCTGCCTCTCACAGGAAAGATTGAAACATGTTCAATAGAAAAGGAAGGTTTTGAAATACTAAATTGCTGCTCTAAATGGAAATCTTTCTCTGCACATCAGGGAATGGGTCCACGTTAAAAAGAGCCAAGGATGCCTCTCCTGGAGCAGCAGCTCACTCAAGAACCAATAAAGATCACTGAGAAAAGCCCAATTTGAAGTCAATGTCCACATTTTCACCTTAATATAAGCTGATTTTGGCTTACTGTCTCTATGTACAAGTAATATCAGATTTGTCATGGAGCCTTTATAGAAGATATATTTTAAGCCCTCTAAACTGCATGAAAAACCCAAGGATTTTTTTTAAGAGCTATGCTCTTTTTATTTCACTGATCACTGTTAGAGTAAATCATAAAGGCTGAACCATTCTTGCCAGCTTTATTGTTTGCATATATTTTAAATAAAACTTTTATTCTATTTGAAAACACTTTGATGTTACTTTTCATGCATCTTTTTTCCTTTATAAGAATGTTATAAGAAATTACTTTGAGAAACCCTTACACAAATGTGCAATATCCGCATTGCTTTGTGTGTGAAGGATGCTCCTGAAGAAGGTGCAAAGGAACAATTCCCCTCCAGCCCTTGAAATGTGGTTAAAGTATTAATTGAATATTCTTAGGGGATAATTAGTCCAACTGTTTAACAGTCCAACTGTTTGTCTGCATCCAATCCCCCAGAAGATGCTTTTATTTTATGGTCCTTAGTTTTAGACCAATGTAGTGCACAGGCCCTTTTGAGGAAGATATGCACAATTTTAAGTATCACACAGCTAGATAATAATTCACTCTCATTGTTCAAAAATACTTAGGTTATTCTGTATTCTCTTTATAGTCAACAAATAATACACAGTCTACATATCAGCCTGGAAAAGAGGAGACTGTGGTCTGAACAAATTGCAGCCTTGCAGTACCTGAAGGGGACCAGCAAGAAATATGGGAAAGACTTTTTACAGGATCATGTAGCTACAGGGAATGGCTTCAAACTGAAAGAGTGTGGGTTCAGATTGGATATTAGGGAAAATTTCTTTACTGTGCTATTTGACAGTGGTCAAATGTCATAAATTACATTGCAAAGACACAAGAAATAATATTCCAAAGACAATGTTCTCCCCAGCTTTACACTGGGGCGGGGAGGGGCATGTGTGGAATTCAAGCCTGAGCACAGTGTGTGAGGAGGGGCTGTAGGAAGGAATCAATGTCACTGTGGTGAAACACTGAGAATGTGGTGAGCCTAAAATGCCCTTGGAGACGACCAAGAGCAAGGCAGGCTCTCTAGGAAGGAACTGTCTCTTGAGCTAGAGGATTTGAGACTACACTGGATGGGATATGGAGGGACCAAGGTTAAAACTGCTGTGAAATTTCTGCGTTTCTGCACACAGACCTCAAAAAGGTGGGTGCAGTCAGCTGCTGGATGACATAGTCATCACCAGGAGCCTGAGGACACTGCACAAGTCACTCAGTGCTATCATCTTGTTGGCACGGTGGTGCTTGACCACAGGTAAATGTGTAAATGGAGGTATTTTCTCAATGAATTTTAAAAAATTACAATATAATAGCAAAACCAGTTGAGCTGAAGAGTTTTAAAAATAATTACAGTGTGATATTAAATATTTCATTCTCTTACCAGTGTAGGGTGAGATGACAGATAGGAGATGAAATTTTAAAGTTCAGTCTATCTATCTATCTACCTACAGCAACTGTCTCGGCATTTACACCATGGTCATCACTGCTTTATCTGAGGAGCTATCAGAGCAGTTGTGAACTGGGGAGCTAAAAGAAAAGACCTCTTTTTATCTCAAAGGTCATGTGGATGCTATAAAAATACAGATATGCAGTTCTATAAAATCTTGCAGGTTAAAAGGTACATCTATTAAAACAAAGCACGTGTGCAGCTTTGTGTTTCCCTGCTCCAGCCCCACTGCAGGGACACAGCTGAGCTGGGCTGGAGAATGTGGGTCCTGTCATTTGGGAGGAAGCAGCAAAATCTCAGAATGTGGGAGGTGACATCCAGGACACCCCTTCATTAATTTCAGTTACTATTATTCATGCTGCTCTGCTGGTTCAGTTTAAGATATGCAAATAATAGAGAACATCCTGTCAGGGAAAGTTGATGCTGCTCTTGTCCTTAATGGGACACCCAGAGAAATTCAGGCAGCAGCAGTTCCCCATCCCATGAAAAATAATCCCAGGGTCTCCTCCACCTCACCCACACTCTTGTTCCAGCAATAAGCTGTTGCACACAACATGGGACAGCCTTGTAATTTTTTTTTTCCTTTGAAAGGCAGCCAAAGTCTCACTGCTTGCAAAAAAATGGGAAGGATCTTCTCCTGTCTTTCATGAATCTGGTCAAATGCAGAAGGGAAAAGCAAGGGGAAGGCAAGAGAGTATTTTTTTAATGCAAATATTACCCTTCTATTTTACAGTCTTTAGCAAACAGCCTTGACACTCAATAACCCAATTAGGAAAATGGAAATTTTTACTCAATTTAAGGCTGTATAATCAGGCATAGTGAGGAAGAAAGTGACAATGCAAATGGGGAAGATATCAAGGAGATTTTGTTCCTTTTGTCAAAAGGTTTACAACTCCCTAACAGAGACATGTTGAAAAACCTTAATTTAATCTGCCCCCATTATTAAAAAGCATCTGTAAAGAAATTTATTTGAAAGGAAGAATTTATGAACAGAAATGAGCCCATTTTCCAGAAATACTAAGATCCCATACTCTCACTGATTTCAATCAAGCCTTAGGGAAGTTCATGATATGGGAAAACAAAATGTCCACACACACAGAGGGAAAAAAAATAAAAAGCACTCTTGTGTTATGACATTAAATTCTAGGTCTAATGTTGTGCTGGGAATAGTTATTTACACTGCTGGCAAATTTCATATCAGAAATCCTAGTCCACTGAGAATACTCTCCCTAACACTCTTTCCCCCCCCCAAAAAAGAAAAAAAACCCCTAAAACACTATACATTTAAAATTCCTCTGTTATTTTCTATGTATGAAGTTTTATTAATTGTATCCATAAATACCTACATATATGTAGATTTACAGGTCTGTGTATAGAAATCTATATATCACATGTGGAACCTCAATGCAGACATAAACCTTGCACTGTGGAGGCATTTGTGTTTACCTGAGTCCATTTCCTGTTGGTAACAAAAGTAAAATCTCAGAGCACTTATTTGTCTGTTTACCTATGGATTTACATTCCTCTCTTCTCATACTCAGACACTGTTTCCCAGATCAGGTAGTTGAGTCACAGAATGAAATAATTCTCAAAGATCAGGAAAGCAATATAAACTCCTGGTAATATCACCAGACAGGTTAAACATACATGATAGATTACAGTGACATACCCAAACACTGGGTTATGCAATAATACTTTTGGTAGCTAGGCAACTTTTAAAAATCCTTCTAGTTAATTAATTCAAAGTCACAGAGACTTACATTTCTAAGTAACTTAACTACTTCTGAAATGTTTCCTAGTCTAACTTGTCAAAACGCATGCCATAACAAACTTGAGCCAGTTTAAATCCTGAGGTATCTTCCTGATGTTTAAACAGCTGACTGTTTCACTGCTACCTTTCCTAATTAAACTGTACATTCTGAAAATAGCATTGTGACAAAACATGCTAATTGCTGATGTTTGAGTGACCTCCTGAGACTGGCCATATGTTAGGAAACACTGCTTAGCAGTGACTCGTCTGTCTGCTGGCTGTGACAGAGGCATTATGGAAACGGGAAAGCCAAGCGTTCACTGCTCCTGGAATGGAGCTAATTCTGGACTGTTCAGTGCACTCAAAAGTATGGATTCCATCTGCAGAAGCAGCCTGACTCCATCCCCACTGCAATCAGTGACTGTAGGTCAGCACTTCATGCTTTGGAAAAACCTCCCTCCGACGATCACAAAGGATTCACTTCCTAATGAGCAGTTCCCCTCTGAGCCCTAGTACAACTTGGATCAGTAACTCCATGATCACACTGGTGCTCTCACACTTTTATAGGGCTCCAGTCTTTAAATAAATGCTAGCAGAGGCCCTAACACTCTTCAGCTATTCCTTGCTTCTACGTTTAGTTTCTTCACAGTTCCATATTGTGCAAGATAAATACAGCAGATGCAATGATTACATCTAAAGTTCCAAATAATACAACTCCAGCAGTGTGAAATAAATGCAAAGGCCATTTAATGCATTTTCTAGGGTTTGTAAAGCAACTGTAGGTGTTTATTATAGTAAAACCCCAAGTATCTCTAGCACCCTGATAGCAAGTTACCACTCCCATAGCCCTTGGAGCATCTTTATTATTTTACATTTGGTACCTCTGCTTCATAGCAGAGTGTCCAATAAAGCCATGCAAGAGGTTCACTAATGTCATGAGAGAGAGCTTATGGTCAATGAAACAACTTTGCTTCTTTAATGCTCACAGTGTGAACCTCCAGATAACGTTTTTAATGTGAGCTGGGCATTTTTGGTGGTTACTGTATTTGGAATCAGCAGAAGAGTGTTTGATGTTTAGCTCTACCCTGTTTTGTTCCACCTGCTGAAATGGCCATGCTCTTCTGGGTCTCCTGTAAACCCTCTCAAGGTATGTGACCCAAAGTCCAAGAGCTGCAGAAGTTTCAAAATTTACTCTATAAGTGGAATTACATGCAAAATAATTAGACCCATAGAAGAATAATTATTTGCAAAAGCAAGCCAAAAAAGGCATGGTCTTCACCAGAATCATTGCATTTATTCTTAATTAGTGCTAATATAACACTAAAAATAAGGACAAGACAGAGTAGGAGGAAGAATAGATTTGGGAGTAGAAAGGAAGGAAAGCAGCAGAGAAAAAGGAGAAGGAAAAGTGAAGGGGCTGTATGATATACATTAAGATATTAAAAGGAAAAGCCATCAGTTGTTAGCATTCAACCCTAATATTATATTTTACCAAAGAGAGAACTAAAAGACATTAACTCATGTGTACTTTCTGATTTGTAAGTGTCATGCTAAGGGTTAGAAGATGAACCAGTAAAGGATAAATCTATTTGGAAACTTTTGTTTGAACTTCCTTAGCATGTCTTTGACAGCAAAGCCAGTCCTTATAAACTCTTCCTACAAGGACTTTAACAAGACATTTTAAAGATAAATGCTCACAAAATATTAGCACAGAGAAAAATTGGAATTTTTAATCAGGAAAATTTTCACTGCAAATTTAATTCTAAAGCTTACAAACATCTGTCTGACCAAAAATTCACTCCTATGCCATAAGCAAATAGATATAACTTGAAACCAAAGTCACAGTCAGTAGTTCACAGGTTCTCCATATGCTGAAACAGAGATGTATGAAAGCTATGTGAAGCTATGAACACAGACTATGTACAAATAATAATCAGAAGGAAAAGGTTAACTTTAAATAATTATTCATTGCTGCAAAATCAGTCCCTACTTTCCATAACATGTTTCTGGAAAAGACTTTTGGATTAAATTCTATGATGATGAGCTTTAATTTCATCTTGCATGTGTACTCTCATTTAGTTGTCAATAATTTTAGCTAGTCTCTTAAAGTTTAGCGTCACAACTTCACAGCACTTTTACATTTGTCACCTGAAATAAATGTATCCTTTCCTTTTAATCCCTCCTGTCCGTTGAGGCGTCCCATTTCTTCATTCTCAAAAAGAAAAGTAAGCAAGGGGAAGAGATTTTTGTGTTTTCTACTTGTTTCATTTTTATCAGTACACCTCACGGTTTTGGTTTCACAGAGGGTTTTGGCAGCCAAACCCCTGAAGTGCAGATTAAGAGATCACATCCTAAATTATGCTCATTGCTACAGAATTTAGTGACCTGACCATCATGATTGCAAGCATTCTCAGCAAGCAGTCTAAGCTTGCTAGACTCTTTTTTCAGCTTCAAACCTGTATTAATTTTTCTTTTATAAAGTATTGACTCTTCAGTGTCAGGTGTTCCCCTCACAATATCCAGTACAGGTGACCTTCCACCCCAGATTATTTTGTTTCTTTCAGTGAAGGCAAACTATCCCTCTGAAGAAATGCAGACACCCAACCAGTGCACAAATCCACCAGTTCTGTGTTCTAGACCCCTCCTCTCCCACCTAAGTCAGGATCTGAGCCAGTTTCCTTCTCATGGGTGCATCACCACCCCAGCAGACCCAACAGCCTCCATGTGTAACCAACACTGGGAGCATGACCACAGCTCTATCAGAAGGTCAATAACTTGGTTGCCAGCTTTGGCTCAGAACTCCAAACCCTCACGTTCAAACTCCTTCCCAGACCTGAGATCCACTCTGCTGTACATCCATGTCAATTACTTCCCAGTTATGGCAACTGTCTTTCCTTCTGGCCTTGACCTTGTGCAAAATAATTCCCTTTATATTCACACAAAGCACTGCTGTGAAGTCCATTATCTGAATTTTGCTGGTTTGGGACGGGCCCACATAATTTCCCTCTCTGTGCTCTTTGGTTCCTCCTTTCTGCTGTGTCAGACAGGAGCTGTTTGTTTTCCCCCTACTCTGTGATTTCTCTTTCACCACCAGGTCAGAGTGTTCTTGTTTGTAAGCCACTTGTCACATTTTCAGTCTGCCAGTGTATACTTTCTCTAATGGCCCATTATACATAGGTTTAGAAAGAGTTCTCTGCAAACACCCACAAAGCCATGACAATTACCTTCCTTCTTTTAAGCTCTTCCCAAGGCACCCAAAAACCCCTCTTGCTTCAACATTAAACTACCACGTTCAGAGATGTTTTCTCTTTCTCTCCCCTTTGCCCAGCCCACAGCTGCTCAGGGTTTGTGCAGTGCTCAGCACAGGGCAGCTGTGTCCTGTGACCACAGCTCCCAGGAGCTGCAGGGATACTGAAAAAGGTCATCACTGAAAATAAAATCTGTGTGAAAAGTAAGGCAAGGGAGCAAACCTCTTCCTGACACTGTTGGAGCACTTGACATAAAGGCAACAAGGAAAATGCTAACTTATGCTGTCATGCAAACACCAGAAACTCCAAAAATAAAAGTGACCCATCACACCCTACACTCTATCCCTCAAAGTACTGCATATCCCAGTTTTTTCCTGCTTTTCTCTGTGTTCTGTGTGTGTCTGGGACTTGAAATGAGAATGCAGGTTCATCTTTTCCAGCCTTGCAGATATCTCATCACCACAGCATTACTCCAAGTAATGAAACACAGACATTAATTGAGTGTTACTACCTCCCCCAGTCAGTCCAGAGGCTCAAAGCAAAGCTGCAAAAGTTCTGCAGCGAGTATAATTTACAAGATGTTCTTAAATTAAAAAAAAAAAAACTCTCCTAATAACAAGTGCAAGATCTGATGCCTGAGAAATATATTCTAGTCTGCTTCAAAATGTTGGCATTTTCAAGACAAGACCATTTAAAGGGCATAACCTAATGAATCATTAGCACCAAAGCCCATATAAATTAAAACTATAATAAGATGCTTTTAGAATAATCACCCCCCCTCTTTTTTTCTGTCCACCCTTGTTATTTCACTTTCAGAGAATATCCAGAAGTACATTTACTTAAATGTCTCTTAAAAATGGCCCACTCTGATAGATTTGATGGACTCCATTTTTCTTCTGTCACAGGAAATAAATTGGACTTAGTGTTTTTAAAAAGAAAAAATGTGTCAGATCAGATTCATATTCTCAATAGAAGGGGAAAGACATTTCTCTCATTATCAGGATCTGCCCTAATTTCAGATTAAGTTTTACATGATATGCATGAATTCATCTACTTTCTTTCTACAGGTGTCTACATAAGGTAAAAGCATATTTGTTCACACATTGATATTTCTGTGGGGTTTTCTGAGAATTCAATAATTCAGAATAGTTTCTTCCTAGGATTATATCAAGGTTCTGTAATATTCAGAGTCATTTAGGAAATGGTTCAAGGAAGAAAAAGGCAAAGCAAAGTAAAACAAAAAACTCCACAAATTTAAACAATCCTCAAATATTTTAGCTCTGGCTGGTCTCAGCTCTGGCCCAGCCTGCCTCTGTGGACAGAGAAAAAGCCACAGCTCCAAAATTCTCAGAGAACCACAGAGAGGAAGGCTTGGCCACACTCCCAATGGCAGATTTGATCTGAGAAGGAGGAATCTCATTTCAGACTCTGGAGCCTTTCCTGAACTTTATGTATGACCCATCCACAGCAACTGACAAAGGATAGAAGCTACTCTCCAGTGCCACACCGTATAATTTAATATGATGGAAATGCAAATTACTCTTTTCTGAACCAGCTCACATTGTTAATTTATTATTTTTTGGACTCTCATATTCTTCTCCTCCACCCCCCCAAAAGGAGAAGCAGTATCTCCTTAAACTGCTTCCTATATCACCATGAAGGATGGAGCCAAAGAGAGCTTTCTTGGGAAGTTTATTTGTAAAATCTTGCCAGCTCACTTGAATAAATTTCCTTATGTGATTCTGTGCAAATTAGTTCTCTTTGATTTAACTGGCCTGTGCTTTTTCTTTCTCCTTTTGTTTTGCACACAGACAATTTGTGGGAATTTTTACTTTTGAGACACAGATGTCTGCAAACGTGGAATAAAGCTAATCCAGGGACAGAATAAGCAAAATCAGTAAAAAGTCTTAAATTTTTGAGGTCAGATATCTAATATAGACGTAATGGATATAATTTTAAAATACTTTAAATTTCTATAGTGATTGAACTGACGAAGCAGCAATCTGAATTTCTCATCCTTCCACCAGTGTTTAAAGATGCCAACATTTGAGGTTTGGATCCAGTCTTTATTAGAGGTAGAGTGAGAAAATAGGGGGATTAAAAACCAAAAAAGTAATAAAATTTAAAAAGGCAATCCAATTTAGGAGTTCTAGTTCTAAGTCATTTAGTTGCTTCCAGAAACCCACCCACGTGGACAAACATGAAAATGAGCACCTATAGTCTGGATTCTGGTCCACCCACTTCACCAGACTGCTGTTAGTCATTTCTCACAAAGTTTCTGCAGCACAAGCCTGCATATGAACCCAAATATTCCATTCTATTCTATGTTTTCATCTTCTTACACATTACTGACAACTGAAAGGTGAAAGAAGTGCAAGCTAAATAGAAGTACTAATTAAAGGAAAATATTTTCATATTTGTTTTGATTTGAATGGTTTAAGTGGGATGAGCAGAAGCAAGGACTGACTGTATGGAGAAAGGGGAGGAGACAATAAGATTTGTTTGTGAGAGATGGATAATTGATTCATTAAACCAAACAACACTGAATTATGCTAGGTTGGAAACAGTCTCACACAGGCAAAAAGAAGGGGATGGACAGTAGCATATTCAAATGTTCTGTCAATCTATGCATTTTCCTGTTTTTTTTTAAAAAAAAAAAACCTGTCAGAATGAACTGTGTGATCTCTTTGCTATCATCTTCCACTAAGCAGTGTTTCAGAAATCTGAAATATCCAGGGAATGTGGAGTTCCACACAATGTAACATCTCTCTCAGCATACAGGCATCCATCTCTCCTGCTTCCCTGCCAAGGGATGGGTCTCTTAAGCATTACAAGGCTGCTGTGCCAAGGAGTAGCCCTCAGAATTCGGAGAGGCTGATCAGAACTATTTTAGCCAAAACCACAAATCATTTCGTTTTTCCAAAAAAGGAAGAGAATTTCAGAAAACTGATCTGGCAAGCAAGATCATGAGCCTAAGGAGAGCCCAATTAAATTCAGCAGATTCTCTCTGATGTGGCAGCAAAGGGGAAGAAGCACTTAAAGGAAAACTGAATCATAAAATAAAAGATAATCTGTTCACTACACACAATTACAAGGAAGAGTAAATCATTACAAAAAAGGCTTAAATATGTAATCTACTTCATTCATTTTTCTCCCAAGTATAAACAAAATGTCTTTATCCAAAGTTTTGAGGGCTTATAACTAATTAAAAATATTCATAACAAACAAAATTACTTGCTCAGTCCAAATAACTCCCTGCCCACATAAATCAAATCAGCCCAGAATCACAAAAAAATTCCCAGCTTGCCTCATGCTCTTCAACCCTCAGCAAAAGCTCAGCAAAAAATAGCTATGCAGCATGTTCTGAAAGTTAAATTTGGGCTATTTTGGACCTCAGGGAGAATAAATTCTGAAATCAAAGAATCTTCATGGAAACCCCCTATCACCATTTCCTTTCTATTAAGTGAGAAGCTCGATCATTTATGCATCTCTGCAGATGATATGCATGGCAATACACAGATACCTAAAAAATAGCCCGTTAAAAGGACCAGCTGAGATAATTCCCAACAACTTTCACTCAGCTTCAAGCAGCAAGGAGCAGAGGAGTGACATCCTACAGCCAGAGAGCCACAGGCTGCTCTAGAGTCAGTCTGAATCACTTGAAGCTGGAGGTCACACAGGTTTGGCAAACACCCAAGCATCAAAGTGGGAAAGGTGCAGGTAGGGCTGACCCAGTTGCCATCCTTTAGCTATGAGAGACTGAAGAACATCTTCTGGACTGAGGTGGGCACTAGGTCAGGTTTGTTTCACTGTTCTTAGGATCCAAGGAAATTGAAATATTCAAATCCCCACCATATGAGAAGCATATTTTAATGACCTCTCAAAGGCATTTTGTGAGGTGCAGACTAAAGCAAGTCCAAGCCCACAGCCTGGACCCTCTGATTCTGGGTTGTTTCTCAATTAAACTTCAGTGCTGAGAACCTGCCTGTTTCTTTCTCCCAGTTTACTCTCACCACTCTCACTCTTGCCTGGACTGATCCTTCACCATTTTGCTGCCTTAAACACATTTTTGTCAAACACTCTCTAAGGTCATGTGGAACAGGGAGGAAGAGTTGGATGTCACTGGGCTTTGTGTCACTCGTGCAAAATGATCTGGGCATGACAGCAAATAAAAGTGTGTGCAAAGCCCAGATTACAGGTCAGCCTACCTCAGGTTCATCAAATTAACGTGACTACACATACTTTGTGCTGAGGTGGGGCGTAGCTGATTAATGCAAACCCCACCTTTCGTTGTCAGAACACAACCTAAGGTTGCCTACCAAAGTCTAGACAATTGAAAATTTATCATCTTTCCTAAACTTCTGGGAATAATCCAATTTTGTTAATAACCTACGGCTATAAAGCTGGTATCAGACTGCCAAGATGCCGAACATCAAAGTCTATGAAAGGTGGACTTTTCCTAGTGTTTTCAACTCTTTACTCTCATATATTTTAGTGATGAAAAGCATTGTTTCTCTAATCATCGTCCAATAAGCAAAGTCAGAGAGCTATTTACACTGAGAAAAGTTGAAAAAAAAAGAAGAAGAAATCTGCTTAATACATACTTGTACTTACAGTGTACCAGAGAAGAGTCAAAGCCATAAAATTAGTCTTCAAACTTTGCCAAGGACAGAGGGAGCTCACAGCCACTGTTCAAAATGAGAAATATTTAATTATGCAGAAACTAATTAATATTAGAATTACAGCCTTTTCCTTATGTAGGTCTTAATCCACACTTTGTCCACCTCTTACTCTGAAGCTCTTGTTCAAACAAACACGTACAGGCTCTCCTTAAAATTTCATATTCCAAGAGGATCTTTATACGGTGACCTTATTCTGATTATTACTCCACGGTTTTACCGTCCCATTTGTTCCCCAGCAAAAAGCATTTAAAATTCCAGAGTAGCTTCACAAACTTCACATGCAGCTGACAGTGAACTCCCGGGTTTCCAAAGGTTTTTCTGATATATGGTGCCACGGGAGCCAGAGGCATACCCCTTCAGAAGTGTGAGTGGAGACAACCCTTCTGAAATTCAGCGTCAGGGGCAGGCTCTGCAGCCTGTGCCCAGAAAAAATGGACACTGAGGGGACAAAGCACAAGGCACAGAACCCTCTCATGTTGCTCAAAGGGGTGTGGGCAGCAGCAGAGCAGAGGTCTTGCAGATATCTACACAGTTCCTAAAAGTGGATGAGGTGGAGGCTCAGCAGAGAGACAGCTGCCCCTCTTGGGTCATTACCTGAGTGTGCATAACCCCAGTTTTATTTTATTTTTTATAAATCCTGCCTAAAGTTGACACGTAAATTAATATCTAAATTAATATCTAACTAAGTGCCTTAGTTAGCAGACTCAATTTCCAAGATTAAAAATGCTATGAATGCAGTTGGTCTCCCCTAATTTACCTGAGAACACCAATTCAGGGCTGGAAACAATGAAACAGCCACAGCTTTATAAACCAGTTTCTGTGTGTCTATAATTTAAAGGTACCTAATGCACTCTATTTTAAACTTCTATTTTCAGTTGTTTCTAGCTTTGCCAGACTCTCAGAATCTGCACTGAAATTTTCTACAGCAAAAGTCTGCCTCAGGCTTCCCTTCCTCCCCTTTTGTTTTCTGAGTTTCAGTTAAAACTGCTTAGCTATTTCTGAGAACAAAGAACTAGGAGAAAAACATGTTGTTTTGTCCATTGTTAAAAAAAAATATATATCCTGACTGCAAATCTCTACTGTCTCCTTCTTTTGAGTGGGATGTAAAAGGTCACATAAAAAAAATCACCCTCACGCTAGGGATATGAGCTCTCACATCCCTGTGAAAAGCTGCCCAAATTTGGCAAAGTTAAGAGCCTCCCAGGGATTCTGGTTCATATGCATCAGGAGACACTTCAGAGATTAACTTTTATATTTTCCCAAGATTCAGCTGCCACTTAAATGCTCTAATCCTTCCCCTGTTCTTCTTCCTGCTGTCTGCCTGGGCTGCCCTGTGGCCATGCCCATGGCCTGAGAGCAAACTCTCCCTGTTCCTCACCTATCCCCACCTAGGCACCCACAAGCTCTTAGGGAAGGGACTTCAAAGCTCTGCTGTGCCCCTTGGCTCAGCCTTTCAGGGGGAGAAAAATTAAATAAAAGGGAGAGAAGAGCTGCGGGACACGAAAGTGAAATAGCAAAGCACCAAGAGACAGCTGGGTGAGCTAAGGCAGATGAAGACAGCAGTCAAAAAGGAGCAGGAAAGTCCTACGTAAGAGAAAATGTAAGGAAGACAGTGATACAGATAAAATTTAGGAGTCCTGCATTGTTTTCAACAGGTGGGACTCTCAGGAAAGTGGGCATCACGTTGTTGTTCACTGGCATCAGTGCTGTTCTGGTCCACAGTCTGAAGACTCAAAATTGCTTTAAACAGTCTTAAACTCCACGTGATTCACTACTTTTGACTTTTTTTATTTTACCCCCCCACCACCACCATCTTTTTTTTTTTCCAATAGAGGAGCTAAATTAAAAATATTTGTGATGAAAAGCCAAGTATACTGGTGTTCCACACAGGAAATACCAGTATTATTGTATTTACATACAACCTCCATTTACTTCCCTTATGAATACAAATCATTACACTGCTTTTAGCTTTTAATAACACAATCAGCTGTCTAATTCACTGCATGAGAGAAGCTATCTTTGAAAAAACTTTATGGTGGAAAAGGTGGAAACATCTATGGGATCTATATCTTATACTTTACAAGAGATGTAAATTGATTAACACACGGTATCAACAGAAAAACAAGGATAGTTTTCTGGTCAAAGTATCCAGCTTTTATCGCTGGAAAATAAATAGGATTCTATCTCTTTTATGCCTTTGTACAGTTCCTAACTGTGTGCTCTTTGTTTGTGAATTCCTGATGCAAGGCACCCGGGGTCAGGTTGGCAAAGGTGCCAAATACTCCCACCTGAAATGAATAGGAACAGTGCTTTCAGCATATAAAGAACCATGAGATACCAAACGTTTTAAGAAAAAAAAAAAATTAAAAAAAGGAGTTGTGAAATGCTATCTGCCTGAAGTGGATAGGTCCTGTTGAAAGCTGCAGTGTCAGTGGTTTAGCTTTCTCTTTCTGAGATGGGATGAATCCCTCTCTCTCACGAGGATTTTGAAGTACTGAATTGATCTTTCTTTGTGAATGACTTGCATATGACTTGCATACCTAGGTGAGCACAGCACAGGGAGGAAAGAAACAACACATGGTTTTGTTTTATTTCTGGGGTTTGAGGGTGCTAGCTCATGTAAGGCCTAAAACTGAAGGAATGGGAGGTTTCATAACTGAATGAGCCTCGTTCCACGGTTGGACTAGTGGGATGTGCTCTTACTTCAGGGCTATGTCACAGCATGCTTTCCCTAGGGCATGCATCAGTCTTGGGTCTTTACACAAGAATTGTCCTTAACTGTTACCATAGGAGTTTCTAATTCTCATCTCTTCATTCTGCTGCTCCCCTTGTTCTCTTACCAGAGAGTTTTGTTCAATCCTCATCGAGTGTCTCAGTCCATGGGAGAAACCATGCATGTTGATGGTCAGGATACTTTTCAAAGTAGTTGTTATAGGGTTCCCCCTGCAATAAAATGAAAATGGGGTGTAGCTGTTTCTCTACTAAGGTACCAGGAGCACACACATCTGGTAATTTTCATAAATTCGTCAATATATATAGATAATTGGTGGCAAATAACCTAGAGCCATCCCAGTTTCTGGAGCTCTGATCCTCTCACGGGTTAGGTAGGGTCAAACTTAGATAAATACATAACTGTGGATCCCCTGGGATAAGCTTGGGAGCTCCAGGCTGCACTGGTGGCTACTCAGTAGGTGGCATTACAGCCCTAAAGATGGTGCCAAGATTGACCCCTAGCAGGATATTTTCTAAAAAAAATCTTTCACTCACAATCCTCATCTTTGACCCCTATTTGTACTTACAGTTAAGCACTCCCACCCTATTTCCTTTCTGCAGAGGGCACAAATTGAACCAAGGGCACAAATTGAACCAAGTTTCACAAGTTTCAGTGCTCCCACCAAGCCCCCAAAGGGCTCTGTGCTTGACCTCCCAGACTGCAACACCTTGGGCAGCAACGAGTTCCTCAAATCCCCAATCCCCTTCCTGCCTTACCAGAAGCCTACATTTTGGTAACTGTGCTCCAGCTGGTGGCTTGTGTGTGCCAACCCTTAATCACTCATAAAACTCTCAGTCTGGGTATTAACATTGAATTTCCTCAGCTGAGGAATCTGTGAAACTTGCAGGTACCAGTCTTGGTCCTGCACAGAAGAGCCTGGAATTATTAAAGGACTTGGGACCACGTTGTCTGCTCAGCTTACAGCTGAGGGCTCCACTTGCTGGCAGGGCTCAGAAAGAGTTGGAGAGCTGCAAACAAAAGGCAGAAATCTGTAATGCTTCTTGGGAAGGAGGCTTTGAAGGCGAGATTTAGTTGGAGAGAATATGGACTCTTAACGTGTATACCCATTGCTGCAGCATTTAAAAGAAATACAGGTTAGAAGTGGTCTCCTCTAACAGCAAGCCAAACCTTGGAAAAAAGGCAAAAACTACACCCAGATCCCACAGAGACTCATAGAGCTTTTTAACTCCACTTTCTGTGTGTATTCCCATTGACCTCCAAGGCACAGGTTTCATTGCAAGTGGATGGACAGACCCATTATTTCTTAACTGACCTTTGAAAATAGGATTATTTCTTAAACCTCCGAAGTACTTTGGCAAACTTTGTCCCGAGTTGTTTCTGTAGGGACAATAAGCCACACTGCATTTTAAGTTTCCTTTTTCTCCTTACACATGGTGTCTCCTGTTTAGGACTTGACAAGGGAGGGTTCGAACATAAGCGATCGCTTTTTATTTATGGATGTCCTTTTGTTTTGTTTTTCAAAGAGTGTGTACAGAGAATGCACAGCACAACAAAGGATATAATAACTGTGAAAGAGAAACTTGATGCCAGTCCCTAGACCAGCCGGGCTCCGTAGGTGAGGCCCTCGTACCATCACAGTGATTACTTTGTTGAGATCGAAACTGCAGTTTGTGGAATTTAGCCTTAGAAAGAACAAGCTGCCTGTATTTTGATATCCTCCAAGGGAGGGAAGGGGGGAGTGGCAGGAGATGGCAATATGCCCAAAAAAGCCATTTAAAAAACTGGCAAGGCTTTAATTTTTTTTTTTTCCCTATGAAAATCTCGCCAGTTGCTGCGTTAGTCTTTGAACCGCGTTCTCACTGACACTGTTGCTTCTCCTGCTTCAGAGTCAGTTTATTCAGTTGGTTATGAATGACTTTCAGCTGCTCTGTAAATTGTTATTGTCCAGGCTCCATTGCAACCAGAGGTCACTTGCAGTTTCCATTATAAACCCAGGTTTCCAGGTGTTTATTATAACTTGGCAGTTTTCAAATCTGGGTTAAAAATTGGTACACTTTTTCTTTTCTTTTTTTTTTTTAAGGCCAGATGGACTTTTTATGTCCTTTTTCTTCTTCTTTTCCCCACCTAAATTTTAACCTTTTAAGGAGCTGAATAAATAATCCAGAGCAATGTTAAAAATTATTATTGGCAAACAAATTAATTTCTCTAACACCACTTGTTTCTTGAGAGTGATCTTTGTGAAATACTCTTCATCAGCCACAGTTTGATATTTTTATGGGTTTTTTTACGTTCTGTTGATGAGAATGCCTTCATTTTGTGCAATTCCTGCATGGTCCTAATCCAGCACGTAGCTCAATCCATTGCCCAAATTTCAGTGATTTCAATAGGACTCCATGGAGATTTTCCCTTGATCCAAGCTTTAAAAAGGGTCATAATATATTTGCCAAATATCTTATAAGGGGGTTGTGTTAAAATTAGTGCTCATTGTTAAAGAGCAAAGGCAAAGGATTTCAGTGCAGAAATGTGCACTTATTCACTAAGTTCTGATAAAAAGATCCAACATTACTGATTTTAAAATGGAAAAGAAACCAAGACAACAAAAGTAATATTTCTCTCATCTATTAAAACCTTCTTGATTCATCTTTGGACATTGAACACCTGAATTTCCATCTTCTGTGTTAGAAAAACACTTGAAACTGCTAATAGAATATCAATAAAAAAGTTGCAACACTTGCATTCATCTTTCTTAGATAAAATTTAGGAGATTTATTTAAATTACACTCTAAATTTATGTTGCCAGGAAAAGCCATCACTGAAATACCTCCATCACATCTTAGTTTCTAAATGTGCTGGTTGAATGGATTATATTTTCTTTTTTTTCTTTTTTTTTTTTTTAATTTTGATTCTTCACCCTCCAAACGATCTTGCTCTACTTCTGATAATGCTCTTCAGTGGCTCCTGTGCTGCAGTCTCGAGCCTGATACAAGATACGTGGCTCTATTTATCACTCCTCAGTGTTCTGTATAATCTGTTACAAGCACAACAGCTGGTTTTACACCGGTGCACTTTTTCATAAAAAATAAAAAACATTAAAAAACCCACAAGGCTTGCTTTCAGCACTGCTCATACCTGTGAGCAGCTCCTTTCCTAAGCCCCCACTTGGCAGAGTGGGGGTGAGAGGTGTGTAAAAGCCATTGGCTCGGTAGCCAGGGCGAGGAAATGCCACTGCTGTATTGATTTAGTGCTGCTGCCTGGCAGCCCTCGCTCGTGTGAGCAATTCTCAGCTGGAAAACCAGTC
>VZUI01038580.1:0-16374 GCA_013401135.1 Cettia cetti | reverse complement strand
AATGGAATGGAATGGAATGGAATGGAATGGAATGGAATGGAATGGAATGGAATGGAATGGAATGGAATGGAATGGAATGGAAGAGAGAGGGGTGAACGATAGCGTCATGGAGCAATGTAGTTTAGCAAAACAGATGAAGCAACAGAAACCAACCTACTCAGCTCAGGGAGCTGGCTGGCTGCTTGCTTACCTCTTGCTGAATGCTGCTCATTGTTTAATCAGTCAAGTTTTAACTCCCCTGACTGTGTTTGGGGAATCAAGGGAAGAAATATTGAAAACATATTTTGCTGCATTAATTCTAAGGCTCAATTTTGACACTTCCTTAATACCGTCAGATGTGTCTTCTCTGTGTCAGGTCAAAAATAAAGCAGTGTTATTCAGTCTCAGTGTATTTTTTGACAGACTTACAAACTGAAAAGGGAGTGAAAACAAGGAATCAGTCATAGGACTGGGCAAGCAGCAATTTTCCATCAGCACACAGGTCATGGAGTAGGTCTACTAGCATTCTCCAGCAGGGTGTTTTAGAGTGTGATCCTGGTGATGACATCAGTTTTAGGAATATGACTGCACTGGCCAAGTCTTGCATGCAGCCAGTGCTGCTGGCTCTTCTTGGGTTTGCACTTCCTACTCTGAAACCCTACATAAATTTTGCTTCCCCTGCACTGGAGTCCAGTACACAAAATACTGTGAGGGATATTAGAAAACTCTCTAACAACAATACAGCAGGAGAGGGGCTCCTACTTCTTGTGTTCATGCTCACAGGGAGGAAAGAAAGTGATCCATAAGTGGTGGGACATAAAGGAATGAAGAGGGAATGGAAAATGCCTTCACTTCATTCTAAAATTAAAACTCTGGGTAACTTTGTTTCACCTCTGATTAATTTAAAACTTTGGTAAACTGGGCCTGGCTTTTCTTTAAATGAGACTAGAATTACAAATATGCTAGCAAGCCAAGTGAGTCAATGTGGTTTTTTAAGTCTTTACAGATCCTGGTAAAAGAAATATTTGTGCAGATTTCAGCCAATGTATTCGCATCCTAGTAAATTCTAATTACTTCACCTTTATTTCCTCTCTGATTCTACTGACTGCTTTGTCTCACAAATGGAAGAGATACATCTAGTTAAATCATAAATACTCTCACCCTGTGTCTCAGTGCTCTTTCTCCCCCTCCAAAAAAAAAAAAAAAAAAAAAAAAAGACCAAAGGCTCTTTCATTTAAAGGCTACAAAGATCCTAGGTGAAATCCCACTTTTATTAAAGGCAATGTCAAAACTCCCACTGAGTCCAATCAGGTCAGGATTTCACTGCTTGGTTTTGTAAAGCTGATGAGTAAGAGGACGTGGGATATGGTTGTATAAAACAGTCACAAATCACGGAATGTGAATCATGCACTGTAAGAGCTGAGCTTTTATAATACAAGAAATAGGCCATCTTGGGAAAATAAGAGTTGCAAATCTAAAGCTGATAAAAGTGAAGTGTTTTTATCTCACACATAGTCACTTTTGGAAGACCGTAGTACAACCTTCTCATTGCTGACTGAAGTGCTTTGATTAACCCCATATTAGCCATGGAATAAAATTGGGCTTAATTTAAAAGGGGCTATGTAGTGAAAAATAAGCGCTATAAATGTGTATGATCAATAAAAGAAGATTAAGAAAAAACCCCAAACCAGATGAGCTTTGGAAAAACATTTAGTTGCAATCACACACTCCTAAAAGCCAGGGAAGGGACAATTACTGCAATACTTTCTCATAAGGTATTCCTAATTTGCCATCTTAACTGAAGAATGAATCATACTAAGAGATTCCATAAGTTCTGTTGAAAATGACTGATGTCATTTCTCTTACTGTCCCATCTTTGCAGAGTGGTAGCAGCTTAAAGGAAAAAAAACAAATTTACTTGAGGTAAGCAAGAAGCTAAGTCTTTAACTGATAACTTAGAAAATTAAAAAGAATGAGCAAGATGGGAATAGGGGGTGGAGTAGGTGACCAGAGGTTCCTTCTGATCTGAATTATCTTTTTCTCCTGTAAAAACACAAGAATCTGCAAAATCAAAATGCACAAGATCTCTCAACCTGTTTTCAGTGCAGGAAGGGATTTCTCTGATGCATTTATGGGCTGCATATTAAGAGCCCAATTTGAAAATCCTGCTCCTTATATCCTTTCTGCAGAGCATCCTTATTCATCTGCTAGCTGGTACTGCTGCTCTTGTTCAGCTACCTAGCACTTGTGAAAAGTTTAGTGGTTGCTCTTCAGGTTATCTGAAAATTAGTAAGACCCTCTTTTTCTTAATGCTAATTTCTCTATCCATATAAACCTTTTTCTCCTAGGAAAACAACTGAGTTGAAACTACAAATCTACAGCTGCAGTATTTTGGAAATTGTGTATCCGAGAGGTATGTTCTTTCTTCACAGTGGTCTTTCTGTCTGCTGGCTTTTGCAGGGACAGTTAATGGTACATGAATTTATATATTCTTTAAAGACACCTTGTCACAACATAGTATTGGTCTCCAGATCAGTAATACATTAACAAATTCACAGTGTTAAAAGACAGATATTTGGGGTTTTGGACAACAAAAAAAACCCAAAAAAACCCCAAACAAAATAAAAATAACAGGAGCAACAACAAGATCATCAAAACATTTTCATTAAAAATTTCACTTTTTTAAAAACTTGAAAATTCTAGCATCTTGCAAAAGTCATTAGTGAGTCCACACAATAATGTGTCAGTTACCGTAATCAGTGATTGCATTTATTGAGTAGCAGCTCTCACTTTTCTTTTTCCATTCTTGATGGATTTTTTTTCATTCTGTCAAAGGAAGAAAAAAAGATGAAGACTTTATCTCTGTTTTACCTTCACTTAGAAACCAAGATGTTTTTCCAAATTGGGCACTCTAGTGCTTGTTCCTGCCTTATAACATTATACAAAGGAAGTTCCAGCACTGGGATTTTACCTAAAGACTTTGGGCCAGATCCCGGAACACAGAGCTTGTAATAGCAGACTTATATAACAGATTCAGCTTTGATTTTAGTTCAGAGTGTCTGGCTTTTAATTGCATAGAAATCCATAAGCCAGGAGGGAAGGGAAAGGAATAATTGTGACTCATCTAAAGGCTTAGATGGCAATCGTTTTTGTGGATCTGTGGATCTTTGGATCTTCTCCACATGAAATTAACCTTTGCAAATGTGAATTCGATATAATCCTCTTGCCAAAGTAAGTCGTCCTCTTTTAACCCAGGGAGAACCATAATCATCATTATGGACAACACCTGCACTGCAGATAAATTCAGTAATTGAAGCTTCCAACTGCAGTTATTTTAGTGTTTAAGAAAGAAAACCCAAAAAGAGCCAACATGAAAGAGTACATAATAAAAATATTTCATTTGGCTACAGCCTCATTTTGGTATTTCCACTTTAAGAACTTTGATGGAGAATATTCCTTTATGGTGGCTCCCTCTTCCATTAGGATTGAAATAATTTGTTGCATAAATTAATGATGGCCATTATTTTAGTGTATTACAGATAGGGAAATATCATGTGAAGATTGGGAAATTTTGTTTAGAATATTTATGGATGACTTGAGAGAATTTGTAAAAGAGAGAAGTATACTGATCTTGCCTGAAATTATGACATCAAAGCAAGCATTAAAGAGACATTATTTAAAAGAACTCCATTATTGACACTGCTCAGTAATAGGTAAGTCACTTATATAAGGAAATGAAAATCTGATTAATTTCTTCTTTTTCACAGAACCAGAAATCAATTTTTGCATGCTTTTCTATAGTAAATAATTGAAAGAAACCTTGATTTATCACCTTAAGGTAAAATTGATAAAGATATTTTTATTCCAGAAAATTTTGGAGCTGTAAATAATGTCACATGGGTCAAGGTTTCCACAATTTTATTTGTTACTGCTTAAGACATGACTAAAATTTATTATTTTAACATGTCATACTCTCACAAAAGAAGAAGCCCTAATCCTAAAACTCCTGAATGATTCATTAATATCTCTCTGTAAAGAAAAAAAATGTAAATTTCATAATTTTTCAGATCCTTGTAAGTTTATCTCTTCAACATGTCTTGAGCTAGGTATCTCACATATGTCCAATTTGGCATTGTCTTGGGAGATGTCCTTGCTGTCAGTTCACGACTGACCAAAAAATGTCCATAACTCTACAAGTAACCATTTGCAATGCCCTGAAAATTGCAGTGACAGATATATTAATTTGAATAACCCACAAAATACTCTCAAGCAGTAGAGAAAAAGTAAGGCAAAATGAGAACTACAAAACCTCCTTTCTTGAGTTTTCGTAAGTATACTTGCAAGTGTTTATGGCCAAGAGTATTAACTCCTTTGAAACTTAAATTCTATTCAGACATACCATGAGCTAGACAGTATAATTGTAGTCTCATAAAATAAATAAATAAAATCCCAGTAATATCATCACCATCTAGTCTCTCCCAGAACAGTTCTTAGCATAAAAAATTCAAAAACCAGTCAATACCATCCGAATTTCAGTATAGGAACAAGCTAATTATAATAACCTAATTTTATCAGAATAAATATTAAAAAATTATAAAATAGCCATTTATAATTACCTTGCTGGTAGCAGCTATCCAAGTCAGATGCAAACAATGTTGGATCTCTCATCTAATATACAAGAGGTGGAAAGGGTTTTTTGGGAGTTACTGTTCTGACACTCATACTCCTATTTCCTGATGTAACAAGGATGCTGCTCCCTTTTCTCACCTCATGCAGTGTCAGACCAGGCCTGAACTGGCTGAAACAAAACTTTCTGTGCTTTTCCCGCTTTTAAAATATTATTTTAAAATATTATTCTACTGTTGTTGAAATATATAAAGCTCAGCCAATGTTTCTATTAACTTTTCTTTCCTTTCAGTGTAACCAACTTTTTTTACCCATGCTTATAATAGGAAACTGAAGGGCCCCAGATACAGCAATAAACAAGAATCTAAGTGTGATGGTAGCTGCAATCTGTTTTTAAATTATTTTAATTTTTTACCTTAAATCCTTTTTCTTTCTATGTGTTATTTTCACTGAAACCTAGTTACTTCTGTCTTGCTTTGATGACTTTTTGTCACTCTTTATTAATTTCCTTTTAATTTTGCATCACTGCACAGGGTGAGATACTGATATCAGCTAAAACTACAGACATGGAACACATTTCTGATATAACTGTATGCATCTAGTACATACTTAAAAAATAGAAACCTTATTAATTGTAAAAGTAACTATAAAGATCAAATTTCTGTAAAATTCTATTGTCTCAGGTACTGAAATGAATAGAAAAATAATAATTTATTACTTTTTAAATGAATTATTTTATCTTTTTCTGCAAATAATGAAACTTTGCCTTCTAAGTGACTGTACCCTCTGAACTAATACTGAACCTTTTTGATGTTCTAGTCTTCTGCTTGTTTGTTTGCTATTTTAGACATTTTCAAAGAAAAAAGTGACCTCAAATTTGGGTAAATATTAGGGCCTTTGATGCTTTCACATGTAGTATATAGATGCAGGTACAATTGTCACTCACTGAGGGTATCAAATATCCTTGAAGCTTGGGCAGAGTGTTTATTATCTTTTGTTTTTTTCTAAATTAAAATGTTTGCACAGTCCTGTTTTATTGTTAATGGCATGCTGGCAACCATACTGTAACTGATACCATTAAATATGTAACAGTGTCATTTTAGATTTTTTCCTCTATTATAATAATTGGATGAATTTTTCATGAGTGTTACTGTTTTTACATTTGATGTGAAAAGTTACCTATATCAAAGCCTTCATAAAATGTCTAAATCCATCTAAAATTATAAATGCCATCTTCAAATTTTATCCATGTTGAACAGTAGAACTGAATCAACTATTAATTCAGGATCTGGAAATAACTGGAAGCTTCATCTCTAGACTCCTATTTTCCTGTATCTTTATGACATCTAGAATTTTCAGGCAGAATATATTCTCTCTTAGAGGTTTGATCTTTTAACCCATGGTAACCAGTTCATGCAAGAATTGAAGTTTGGTCTCTAAATTACCTATGCCAGATGTATGTAAACTGTGTAAGCATACTACATATGAAAACCTGACCATGAGCATCTGCAACTTTCATAGGAATATACATTGCCTCCAAAATTTGAATAGGTATTCAAAATGGAAATATTTTCCTCATCAGAATCCTGCATTTTTGGGTTTGCTATAATAATCCAACTTCTCTGTTTTATTTTCCTCTTCTCCTTCTTTTTAAAACTCTGGTTCAGTGCATCTCTTTTATTAGGTATATCTTGAAAGCAAGCCCAGTTCTATAAAAACACCTTTCTTCCTGCAACTGGAGTTCCAAGACTCCCCATGCTTGTCAGTGAGCACAGTGAAGCCCAGTCTAGCAGAGATTTGAGCAAGGCAATGAGCGTGGGCAAGATGTTGTTTTCTAAGGTTCTGTCAGTCATTGCTGCCTTAACAAAATGAATATATTATCTTTTTCCCTTACAATTGCCCTTTTCCTTATGTGCATTGCATTTCAGATGTTTGTACATTTAAAGGCCAAGTTGTGCCTTGACATGCAGCTCGTACAGCTGTGACCCATGAGATCATGTGTTATGACACATTTAGAACTGTTTGCCTCACTCACTAAAGAATGATGACAAAAAGAGTCACCATTTAAAGGCAAATCTTTCATTAAAAAGCCCCCAAATCTTAGGATGTGCAGACATCTCATGACTGGGATTTGGTCACTGATCAGAGAGCATTCAGCTGAAAAGCAGCAGTGCTGTCTGACTCTGTGTCTCTGCCAAAGGGCACAGAACCATGGGAAGCAGAGGCACCCTCCCCTGAAAGAAGTTTGTACCATAGCATAAAATCCACTTCCAGTGGCAGAAGCAGAAAGCCAGTCAAAGTAATCTATGCTTTTAACTTCAGTTTGTTTACAGTGTTGTGAAAGTCAAGATGAGATATTTTCTGAAATTTTTGTGGCAGACTGGTAAGCACAATGAAACATCAAAACACCAAACAGGGAATTGAGCAGTCAAAAAAGGGTTGTGAGCACCAGCTTTCTGTTTGGAATTGAGATGGACATGGGCAGACATTGGTGGGAATAATTCCTGTCTGCCAGACCATCCAATAGGTGAGCACAGCACATGAAGACAAGGTGGAAAGGCACAAATGAGGGCACGAATAAGGCTTCTGAATAACACACTGGGCACTGGTTGCAGCTTACACTCCCTGAACATGCTTCAGAGACAAATGCCTGAGCTTTGCAAACAGGACACATTTTCAACTTGTTGAGAATATTAAGGATTGAAATATCTTTATGCTCTTATACCTAACAGCAAGGGCTAAGAAAATCATATACAACTGGGAAATTTGTATGGTTTTCTCTGAAATATCTTACTCATTTATAAAAGCCTTTCTTACAATTTCTAGACAAAATGAAGCACCAACGCATGATGAAAGTCATTCTTGCATGCATTGTACTTCTCAGTCAAGTCTGGTGTCTCATTAAGGGTTGCTATTTAAATGTTTTAGTCTTAATGTGCCACCAGGGATGCTATGATCACTTCTTAAATTTCCTTCACTGTTCTCAATAGTATCCTTTTCTATATTTTTGTTAAAGTACTTTTTTATAATGCAAGATTTTCCATTTTACTAAAACGGTATGAAATTAAAGATATTTCATTTACATATTCGTCCTTTATGACTATAGAACACACTTTAAGGATTGTATTATAGTGGCAAATTTCTAGTCTGTTTTCCACCAAGGACATGTCTACCATCAAGTATCCTGGTTTTAGAACCAGTGCTTTGTCCCCTCTTTTGTAACCTTAGATAAGAGAAAAGTAAGTCTCAAAAGAACAAAGAACTAATGAATATATATGAAACATAGATAATTCAAGTTTTCAGGGAAATAGATGCTACCATGTAAGTCTGATTTCCTACTGTAATAAAAGCAAGTGGAAAAAAGATTGCAAGCAATAAAAAAATCAGTTATATCAGATTCTTAAATAGACCAGGACCTGTCAAATATTCTTTGATGACTGGTGATCTGGAAATCCTAAAGCCTATTTTATCTCCATTGGTTTAGCTGCACACTACTAGAAAGTGAATATCTATGTCTTAATTCAGCTTGTTTATATTGTTCTTGTTTGTGCTCCTGGATCTGCAATTGACTGTAATATATAAAAGAAAATCCATATCCTTAAGTATGCTTGGTGGCTCTATATTATGTCAAAACAAGGCAGGTGTGTGGGCCGATTTTTCCAGATAATTTATTTATAAAACCTGTCAAACATGGAAAAATGAACAGTTTGGGTTTTTTTTTTTTTTTTTGTTTTTTTTTTTAGAGTATTCAAACACCAAATTTGCACAGAATTGACTCTCAGACAACCAGGAAATGAAAAGATAAATAAATTGAATGAAGCATAAAAAAACATGTCATTCTTTTAAAATGTCATGATACTGGAAAAATAAACTGTAGGTCATTCCAAAGACAGGGATCTCACATTCTTAAAAATAACTGGATTATTTATTTGGGCTGTCAACCTGACTGATGATCTGCACAAAACCTTGCAGTAAAATTTTAAACCTTTTATCAGCAATTCAATCATTCTTCAGAAAGCTATATTGATTTAATTCTTTTTTAAAAGGGATTGCCATTAGAGCGATTAATTGAGATGAAAATATTTATTGTTTTATTTTAAAGAATGACACTCTTAAGTGAGATTATCCTTTCAAAAATCATTAATTCATTACTATTCTATTATTTTTACTTTTGTTTCCTCATGACAGTATGGAACAGCACATCAATCAGTAGTAATTCACAATAACATAAAACTATTGTTGGGCTTTTTTCATGTCTCAAATTTTAAAGGCAAGCTGATACTTAAGACTGGTTGAAACTACTGATTGTCTAGAACTTAATGTCTCCTGTGTCCTTGTGAGAAAGCACTTTGGCTTTTCAAATCCAAAAGGAGATAAGCTGGAAATATACCAATTAAATGACCAGCAACTTTTTTGGGGGAGGATTTTTTTTTACTTTTAGAGTGAAAACAGTTCAGCTTTTATTTCACTTCTTTTGAGAATACTTATGCCATGTGCCATTTTATGGACAGACATGTTTAACTTCAGGCAGCAAGAAGACAAGATTGATATTATCTAAAATGCTTCTATCTCACTACTTGCTGAAAAGAAATCTTAGTATAAACAGGCTGTCAGTTTAGGGATCTAAACTGAAATGCTTAATGTAGGCAGCGTGAATATCATCTTCATTTAGTATTGACAAATACCTAGCCAAAATACTTGATAAAGTTAGTAAATAAAAATAATAATTATATTATGCCATAGTATATTATTTGAGATATAAGGATAAATTGGGTTATATGGCTCAGAGCAGTGATATTTAAAAGGATGCATTGTTCAGTCATGTCAACCATAGACAGCCCAAGCAGGAGTCAGAATAAATATTCCTCTTAACTATAACATCCATTGAATGCTAGGAGATGTTTTCTAGGGACAGTGCAGTGGAGTCCTGGAGCAGGCAAATTTCTTGTTGCTGTTTAAGAGCAGCACAAATAAAAAACTGGCACTGCGGATCAGAAAATATAATCACAAATTAAAATCAGCTGATGAAGCTATTTTAAACACCTTCAGCAGCACAAATATCTGCTTTTGAGCTGTGTTAGAGCTTTTGATGTTTCACAGACACAATACACATTCAAATGCACTGCTAGACACAGTAGACCACTGACAGTGCTTTGCCAGGAAAAGGCCACACATCCTCTTTCAGAGTAGGAATAGTCACCAATGTATCTGTTTCAAAAGGAACTAATTTAATGTATACATTTGAGTGGGTGCTTCCCCTCTTCCAGTTTGATGTGCCAATGTAGACTGTGACTTGTCAGAGAGAGTATGTCAAAACAGCTCACACCTTAGTTATTATGCTCTAGAGTCATGAACACAAACTTTATACTGCATTATGACTTTCACCCATACCCACGAGATTTCCCTGCTAGCTGTTCTTCAGTAGATGTTTTCTTGAATCATGGCGGTTTATATGAAAATATAAATATGAACATTTTAAAAAAATGTGTAAGCATCAATTTCTTCTTAACATAGCACAATGTTTGGAAGCTTTTTTGACAAGCACTGAATTGTTTTGTCAGAAAATAATAAAATCTAAGTATTTAACAGATCTATCAATGATTCAAAGGGTGTGTACTTTTCATGTTTAGGAATAAAGAAAATTATTTTATTACCATTATAATATACTGTTCTTTATACCACAAGAGTGATGTGTATTGATTTGTAAATTAGGAAAAAGTTTACTCCTTGTCAAGCATCTGAAATACATGCCTAGTAAAGTGTAATATGAAAAGGCATATCTTTTTAACATGTTTGAAAAACAGAAACCATACATTATAGTATTATTAGATTGAATGGTTACTATTGTCTAGACACCATTTTGGCCAATATCTAGTGGAATTAAATGCTTTCAAACATGTCTCATGCCCTCATTGCTTCACAGGATTGTCTTGATGGTATCTTGTAATTCTTCGGTATATTTAACATGTCAGTTTGAAAGCCATTACGTTCTGTAAGCCTTGATAACTCTGAAAATGATGCCCACAGAACTTCTGAGTACCTTTAACTGTAAACTGGCAAGTCCAGTAGCATAAGTATTTCTTAGGAGCCATATTCACTAATATTTTCTTCCACATATAACATCATATTGAGGATATACAGTGGTTGTATAAATAATGTACATTTTCTGCAGTGATGGCTGGTTTTCAAGCATAATAATAATAATTGTGTCTTCTATGATCAGTAAGACTGATAGGCAAAGTCAGAATGTGAATAATATTTCTCAATCCCAATTTAAACAGCTGGTCATTGTTTATAGGAAAAGTGTGAGACTGAATCAGGAAACACAAAGCAAATAATTACTATACACAGTCAAGGCACTGGAAAAAAATGTAGATGTGGCTGTTAGATTGCAAAAGAAAGGAAAAAGAGGATAAGGTGGTTTATCCCATTTCAGAAATCAACACAATACTGGGATCAGTACTTGTATAATGTCTTAATTAATGGCCTAGATGAATGGAAGGTTGCCCTTTTGGCAAGTCTGTGGGCAACCCCAAGTTAGAGGGAATAGTCAATAAGTGGGGGCTGAAGAAATGGGCAGACAGGGTCCCATGTCCTGCAGCTAAGTAGGGATGACCCCCATAGCGCAGAAGGCTGGGAAACAGCTCTGTGGGAAAGGGCTGGAGGTCCTGGTGGGTTGCAAGGGAAGCCTGATGCAACAGTGAGCCCTGGCAGCAGATATGGCAAACAGCACTGGGGGCTATACCAGCAGGTCCAAAGGATGATCTTTTCCCTCTGCTCAGCCCTAACACCTTATTGTGATTCCTACCACCATGTCTCAGTGATCTTTAGCACTCTGAATTTGCTGTACAAACAAAAACATCACATTTTTAGCAGACTTTCCTCCATTTGTTGAAATGTTAAAATTTTGCTTTCTTCATAAGTCCGTGTCCAGAATTCTGATATATTAATTAAGTTTTGGTTTAGGGTTTTTTGTTTTTTTTTTTTTTTTTGGCCTCTGTGTTATTACATTGTCCTTCTATATTGAGTTCTGAATTGGCTTATGTCACCTTGTATTCAATCCCTGTTCTGCAGTCTGACAGCTGTCAAGAACACCTTTTATCCAGTGTTTTGACTATTTGTATTAATTTACTTCTTGTTTCCTGATTTTGCCTCATACCAACACTCCTACAAAACATCATCACCTGCTCAGATTGGAAGCAATATCTTACAAACCAGCAAATTTGGGCTCAGTCTGGCTATTCAAGGGGAAAGTTCAGGATAAAGTCCAAAATGTATGAACATAGAGATGAACCTCCCTAGCCAATATATTAATTTAAAAAGTGATAGATGATACTGCTAGTTAAAATGAAAACCAAAAAGCTAAGAATTTGGATGAGGTTTGAATATCCTCATCTCTTTTTTCTTTCAGTTACTAACAATTTCAGTTACTAAGATGGCTTAGGTGCAGCTCTCTTACACTGCAGTTCACTCCTTTTAAGCACAAAACAAGCAATGCCCCATCCTTTCACAGAAAGGATGGGATGTCAACAGACCAGGATTTTCTACTGACTGCTTAGAAATCTAGCTGGCTAAAAGCAGTTAATTTTAACATCATTCAGATTAGGTTTCCATAATTTTGACTGGAAATTACTCCTGTGAAAAAATCACAGGGTTAAAAGAAGCAATATAAATAAGCTAGTACCTAAGTGTGTAGCATTGCTGAAGCTAGAGGTAAAATCTAATCCTAAATACTCTCCTAAATACTTTTGCAAGATTTGATTATTTTCTTGTTCTGGAAGGTATTCGTCCTGTAGAAATTAAACTTCACAGCATAGTGGAACAAGTGATTGCACAGCAGCAGCTACTGAAGTAATGGGAATATTTAAAAATATATTTTTTGAGATTTCCATCTTCCAATTTTTTTTCAAAGAGTCATACAAAGCAGTAATAATTTTTATCTTTCAAATCTTGCTTGATGTTGGCTGTCTAGTCCAGTGGAAGCTGCATTCCACCTCCATTTTTGCAGTTTGTTTACAGGGCAGCGATTTGCTTTGCTGTGGTGGATCATGTGGAAAGCTTCATAGTTTAAATCTCATTGTTAGTATTCAGTAATTGATAAACAGTCCAAAAGTATTAGAGATAGCTTTCAAATATATATAGGAACCAATATAGTACTTGTGACACAGTGGTAGTTACTTTTGAGTAAAATACCTTCGAAAGGCTGTCTCTAGACAGAGTATTTTGGATACACCAGACTGACCAGACTGTTTCTAGAAAGCCCCAAGATAGGAGATGGGTGACTCTTCCAAAGTGTTTGAATGAGAAGAACATGGATAATGCTAGCATAGATGCAGGGAAAAAAAAAAAAAAAATCTTGGCAGAAAAGTCCCAGCAGTGGAAGATGCTACTTAACCACTCACTGTAGCTACTTACAACACATTTGGTCAAACCATGCCTCCATACTACTCTGTACAGATGTCACACAGCGTAATTTGTTGATGTCATTTTGCTGGTATTACTCAGCTGTTTATAAATTTTAGAAGTTTGAAAGAAGCCTTGAAAGAAACAGCTGCAGTTACACCTATGATGGATGGAGCACTTCAGAGACTGCAGGGCCAGGAGGGACTGCTGATATCAGCTAGGCTGACTCCTGAGGCGCTCAGCACATGGCAGGTACCAGACCAAGAGGCACCCCAGAACTCACTGTAAGAGCGCTGGGTTTGGGTGTATTGAGCATTGTTAAGAGCAAAAGAACAGAGACAACAGAGATAAATAAGAGATGGAATTTTGGTTCACATTGCCCTGCCTTTTTTGAGGCTCTGTGATCAGCAGTACCTGGAGGCTGCAGTCAGGGGCACTGGAGTAGCCATAGCAGTGGCATAAAACCATCCCCAGCCAGGCTGATGCTGAGCCTGCCCTGCACCCTCTGCAGGCTGAATCATCCAGCCAGGAGAGCAAAGTTTATACGGGAATGGATTGAGTTTATAAGAGATGGTTTTACACCTTGTGGAGAAGGACAAAACACCATATTTCACACACTGCCTGCTATATCATGTAGCTGGAAAATGACAGCTGTTTAGATTGTAAAACACCAATTTGAAAAGAGACCAGACTGGTATCAATCACAATAGATAATTTCCTTCATTCTCCAAGTAGAGAATGCACATACAAATACTATAGAGACAGTTCAAATTTAACTGAAGACTTGTCCAATTTAGTTTTATGTATTAGCCATACAATCATTTTTAACACCCTTCCAAAGATACAAATCTGTCTAAAGGATAAAAGACCAGTTGAATATTACTCTGCAAGATGGAGTTTTCTGCCTTATTTTTAACACAAACACAAGGCAACCACTATTTTTTCTATTCCCTGTATTTCATTTCTGTGCATTACTTTACATCAGTGTGTCCAGATGAATGCACAAACCTGTCTAACTACAACATCAGAAAATTGAAGAGCTAGACTTAAAAATGCATAGTAGATTTTTTTTTTTGAGGCAGTATAAGGGATTTAAATTACAGTGTCCTACTCAATGAATTTCTGATGTATGTAAATTTCTTCTGTAGTTCTAATGTTTCTCACTTCACTTAAATTTATTAGGAAAAAAATTATGTTTATAATTTCTTTATAACAATAAACTCAATATATATATAAAAAGTCAACAATTAAAAAAATCTTAGAATATAAAAGTTCATAAATGTCAAAATTTCACCTCTTTGGTGAAATCCTGAGATAAATTTCATCTAAAAACACAAAACAATACATATGTAAGCTTTCTCCATCTCAAACTAATCAGAACATTGTCTGCCTCTTGTCTTCAAAACAATCAATTAACCACCAGACTTCACCACAAATAATTGATATATATCAAATATAGTGGTCAGAATACAGATTAGAAGCTTTTATCAAAACTCATGTTAGCGTTGCACTGAAAGTAGAGCCTTTCTCTTAATAAAGCATTTCAGTCAATATCTGAATATGCAATAAGCATGGGAGTCTTGAATACTGATGACCAGAGTATTGATTAAAAATTTTTTGGAAGGCTTATTTCCTACTGTTAATGTTAATTTTATTTAATTTAATTTTAATTTAATCCAATTCATGCTGGAAACTTGAAACAAACAAGGGGCCAGATCCAAACAAAGGCTTTCTTTAATTAAAATAGAACTTAAAATATTTTAGGAATTCACATCTAAAATTATGTTGCTGAATATAAACTCATGAGCTGTTTAATTTAGAATGTACGGGTTTTTTACACCAAAGTGAATGAAACTCTGCTTGTATGTATACAAGCTCAAACCAAATCTGGCTTAAGAAATCAGTCTCACTAGACTTTATAAACTTAATGCATCTAAATTCTCAAGGACCTAGTGATCAACACCTGATATGCATCTGGGCAACATCATCACCAGAGTGCATCCCAATACTGGGTTCCCATAAATTGTAAATAGAATCAAACAATCATCTTCTCCTGGAAAGCTGTTCAGTGGATGAACAGCAGAGAAAGGAAACTCCATAAATATCCAAGAAAAGAGAAAAAGACAAAGGAGGATGGAGCAACTCGCTGTTCTGCCAGAAAACAGTGTAAAAACAGATCCTGCAAAAATGGACTTTGTGAACAGGGTAGGTTTGGTGCGATAGAGACCCAATCTCGGTTCACCCAGCTCTGACCCTGGACTCGGAACTGATTTCTTTTGATTGTGGCTTTCTCGGACTTTTTCTATGGCAAATTTTCAATAAATTCCCTTTTATTGATTAAAATTGGCTTTTCATTTATAACAAGGTATATCACTGATAAGCATTTATTAGCTACAGGAGTGTCAGCACAATCAAGGAAGAGATTTGGCATTGGTAACCCATACTATAAACAAGAGATTTCACACTGTTTTTGAACAAGGGTGAGGTTTTTGCCCTTAAAATACTTAAAAACCTTCAACAGTTCCTAGAGCTTAACTAGAAGTGGAAAAAATGAGTACAAACCAATGGGCTTCCAAACAGAATATTTTCAAACCACAGTATTTCAAGCCCACAGTGAACATTTAATTATTTAGATACAAAATATGGAGCTTAAGCTGTGTCAATTAACATGAAACAACATGGATTTTCAGGATTTTGCAATATGGAAAATACTTTCTCTAGATTTTTCACCTTTCTCCTTCTTCTCAACACTGGTCAGTGAACATACTGCTTTGCACAAAATTACCTTAAAAATTACCTTAAAAATTACCTTAAAGGCGACCTCACAAGAACATTAAATCAAAAGTTAAAATGCACCTGATACAATTTGGAAGATTTTTTGAAAATGAAGGGTAACATTCTCTTGTTTCTGTCTCCAAAACACGGTAGAAGCTGACACTGACAATTACAGCCTACTGAAAGCACTTGTGAAATTGAGAGCAGTTGGAAGCAATGCAGTACAAATACCTGAAATGAAGAAAGGCATGCATTTCTTTACACACAGTGCTATTTGCATCATACCTTTCTTCAGTTTCTTCAAATCCATCATGTACTGTGACACAGCAAATTCATAGAACCACCGATGCTCTGTCTCGTCACCCCATTGCAATGCCTGTGAAATGGAAAGAGGATTCAGAGGCAGGCTTGGAATGCCCTTTAATTGAAAACTGATCTGATAGCTTACTAGTTAGCCTTTTAGAAAGGCATTTGGGGAATGAAAGCAAAAGCCTTCATAAAAGATGAGAGAAAGCTATTCTATTCTATTCTATTCTATTCTATTCTATTCTATTCTATTCTATTCTATTCTATTCTATTCTATTCTATTCT
>VZUI01038579.1:0-72552 GCA_013401135.1 Cettia cetti | reverse complement strand
GCTTTGACCTGAGGCCGTGGACGGGACTCGCGGGCTCCGCTGGGGCCGGGCCCGCCGGGCTCGCACAGCGCCATGTCCCTGCCCAGAGGTACGAGCGGGGCCGGGGCAACGGGGGGCGGGCGGCCGCGTTCTGGGGGGAACCGCGGGGTCGGGGCTGCTGCCCAACCCGCCGGGCGTGGGCTCCTCGCAGCGTTCTCTGCGCGGGGCCCGGTGATTCCGTCGTCGCCGGGGCCGGAGCCGGGCGCGCGGGGCTGCAGAGCCTTGGTGGGGATGCGCGGAGGGGCCGCAGGGAGCGGGTGGGGGGGACGGGGCGAAGCCGCCTTTGGCGTGGGGAGAGCGATAAAAACAGGTGAGTTTTGTTTGCTGTCGTTGGAGGCTTTTCCTGTCTTGAGTTTCCATTCCTGGGGAATCCTGGGCTCGGAGCCGCGGGTGAGCGGAGCCCCCGCCACGGCTCAGCCAGGTGGGAAGGACCGGGCTGGGATTCTGGGCTTGGGCCGTGTCGCTTCGCGTCGCCTCGTGTCGCCTTGTGCCGGTGTTCGGGCACGGCCCGGACCCGATGCCGGCGTGTGCCGGGAGTGCCTCGCTGGTTTCCCGCTGTCCCCAGCCGGAGAACGTGACCGTGTGTCACAGGTGTTATTTATAGAGCGTGGCCGTGACTCAGGTGGCCTGTCCCCATCCCTAGGTGAGCATCCCGGCGGGTATCGGTCTGGGATGGCCGTGCCGGGATGGATGGGCACAGGGAAATGGCTTTGCCGGTGTCCCGGAGCTCCCCGGAGCCGGCTCCATCCGCGCCGTGAGCGCAGACCGGACGGAGGAGGGAGCGCTCGGAGTGCGGCTGCTGCCTCTCTCTATCAGCGGAATAAAATTTGAGGGGTTTTCCCTGAGCGGGAGTGATGCGCTGGAAACTTGGAGTCAGGAGCCATGTGAGCAGATGAACGCACCTCCCGTGACTTTTTTTTTTTCTCCCCCCCCGCTTTTAAATGATCCGTGTCTTATCCGGAGGGAATGTGGACCTGAGTTTCCTGTTTGCTGTGTAAGCAGGGGGTGAATCAGCAGCGATTTAGGGAGCTGCTGAGCGGAGCTGCTGACTCACAGGTAGGAGCACATGCCTCCAGCCATCTAGCCTTGGAAGGGATCATCCAGGCTTCTTAAAAGGCTGGGACACCTGAGCCCAGACCCTTCCTCGGCTGCCTGTGCCGGACCGGCGGATGTGTGGATGGAGGGACGAGGTGAGCCTGGCCCTGGGACCACTTGTGCCCCACAGCAGATGAAGCCTGAGCTGGTTCTGGAGGATTTTGGGGGAAGCAGCGTGGCTGACACCAGGAGATGCTGCCTGGAGGAGCGCCTGGGAGCGCGGTGCTTTCCTCGGAGGAGGTTTGGAGCCGCTCTGTGTCTGCAGGTTTCTGTTGGTTGTGCCAAACCGGTTCATTGGTGCAGTTAACCCTGCTGTCCTGTGCTGGAGGTGTCACACGTGTGCTGAGAGCTCCGAGTCCCCGTCTGACCTGAGCTCCTTTGCTTCCATCAGGGCAGCAGCAGCAGCACGAGGGTCGATCCCAAGTGTGTGTTACACGTTTGCCCCCTCTCATCCTGCCTCTCCTTGGCTTGCACCTGCCTCCGAGCGGGTTTTTCCAGGGATGCTCGCAGGTCTGAGTGTGTGCACCTGCTGCTCATGGCAGCTACTTCCCTCTCTTTCAGGCAGCCTGAATTCAAGCTAAATTTCCCTAGTTTTCCTTAGGGAATTTCAGCAAACAGTCTCAGGTTTCTTTTGCTGGTTCTCCTTGCGTTTGTGTTGCTCAGGGCTGTAAACAGAGGCCACTGTGTTAAAGCTCTTGGTTGGCTCTTTTTGTGACAGATGCCTTCCAAAACTCACCTGCCATCACTTTGGCTTAGTCACGGGGCTGTCTCCTGCCTCGGGAGATTTTTGGGATGCGTGGCTGGTCGTGACACTGGCGATAGGAATGGTGCTGGGCCGGGGCTTTGCTCTGCACTAAACATAGCTTGGGAGATAAACACCTTCTGGGGATTTTGTGGAGCTTAGGGAGGATTTCATCTTTCTTTCTTCCTCTTCCCATTGCTCCTGTCTGCTTGATCCAAGTTATCTCGCAGGATCTTGTACGTGGGAGAACGTCTCTTGTGTTATCTTGCACTGTTGAGGCTGATGTTTACTCATATATGCAAAACCTCCCTGTTTTCTCAGGTCACCCAAGTTCCCTTGAGCTGTGTCTCATGGCATGGGTGGCACTGTAGGAAGGAACTGGGAACAAAGCTCTGGATCTGTCTTTGTGTCCTCCTTGCAGAGCTCTGCAAGGCACACAGCCTCTGGCTGCAGCTTGCAACACGTGGCTGGGCCTGGGTGTGATTTTCCTGCAGGGTCTGCACCTTTGTCAGTGAATGGATGCTGTGCATGGAGGGTGTTGTATCCCAGAGGTTAAAGCAGGAGGGGATGAAGCCTCAGGGAATTTTCAGCCTTTGTGTGGGTGCAGAAACAGTGGAGGGTGCAAGGTCTGGGACTTTGAGGATACAAATCCAGGCTGTTGCCTTTTCCCTGGACCCCAAGGTGCATCTTCTGCCTGCTCTGCATGTGGAAATCCCTGTGCCCATCACTGGGGCTGTTGGCTGTGACTTGAGTGTCCCCTGATGCCTGGGAAGCCCCTCCTGGAGGGACAGGCAGGAATGTGCCAGTGGGGAAACAGTTGTTTCCCAAAAGTTTGGAGTTTGCTGGGAAAAGCAGCTGCAGGGAGGGTGGGAGGGTGACTGCATGGGTGGGATCTGGAGGGAGGAAAACCTGCTTGGCCTCCCCTTCCTCACCCAGCACTGATGCCTGAGTAACTCAAAAGCAAGTGGTGTTCCTTAGCAGGGACATTGTCCTTTGGGAATGGAGGTGCTGCTGGGAAGAGGGATCAGGATCTGTCTGGAGCCAGGCTGTGGCTCTGGGGAGGCAGCTCTCCTTCACCACAGAGGCTTGGAAAAATCAGCAGTGAGAAATGCCAGGACCTGGGGCTGAAGTGGTGCTTGTTCTCGTGGCACATCTATTCTGGGTGGGTAAATAAGTGGTGGGGATGTGTCCCTGCCGTGCCCTGGCCGTGCCCTCTGTGGGAGCACACCACTGTTAGGCAATTCAGTCTGTGAATCCAGCACTGTCTCATCTGCCATTCACACTTTTCCAGTTGCCATCCCCAAAAAAAGGCAGCTCTGCCAAAAATACACATGTGGGTCGTGACCTGCTGAGGCAGGACTTTGGCTTTGGGCTCCTGCCGTGTCCAGGCAGAGCAGCCACCAGCCTGGTGTTCCCAGGGTGTGAGTGGCTGGAGGGGTGACAGCTCTGATCCCATGGAGCCATTATTTAATTCTGGTTGAAGCATCACAGAGCTCGAATCCAATTAATTCTAACGATCCTAGAGAAAACACAGCACTTTGCTCCTGCCTTCCTCCTCTGCTGGCATAACGGTGGGTGCCTGGAAAATATCATGCTGGATGTGATAAATATTTAGCTGTGCCTCAGCAATCCATTTCCCTCCCTGAGGGATGCTTCCCTGCTTTTCTTTTAGTGGATAATGAATCTTGCTGAAGGCTGATCCTTTTATTTTTCAGCTCTAAGCCATGGTCCAGGGATGAGCTGGAGTTTGTTTGCCCCTGTTGTTTGCAAAGGTTGTTGTTGCTGGAGGAAACTCATCTGTGCTTTGTCGAGGCTCCCTTTGGGAGCAGCTTTCTGGTGCTGGTGATTTTGTGGCCCAAAATGACACTTCTGCAGATGTGGGGCTCTGTGGGTTTTTGGACAGAAGATGGTTTTTTGCTAGCATTGGTTAAGAAGGCACAGCCTGGGCTGGCTGTTTGCTGGGGAAAGAGCTGGGAGAGGAACTTGTGTTGGCTGGGGAGGTGATTTTACTCCGTCAACAAAAAGTTTGGGGTTTTGCTGGCGTGACTCAGGATGGCTTGGGGTACATACAGAGCTGGATCTACTCGCTGCCTCTTGCTGACAAACCTCTGTAGCAAGGTCAAGTGTTAGTCAGGGATTTGGAGTGGGGGAAAGGGCAGAGAGGATTTTTTTTATGATGGAAACTGGAAGTTTCTGTTGGTTTTTTTCCACCTGGGAGATATTCCATCTCCTCACAGCCTCTTATCTGTGTGGGGGCAATGCTGCAGTGGTGCTGTAGCAGTGTTGTGAATCCCAATGTTCTTTTTCCTGAGGAACACTGGAATTACTGGGCACAACTGCAGTGGTCTTGGATGTCATGGGGCTGCCTTGTGGCCCCAGTGGGCCTCAGTTTGCTGTGAATCTGAGTCTGCTCCCTGCTTTTGGAACTGGGACAGGGCTCCCTGTGTGCTCCTTTCTCTTGCAGCCATTTCTCTGCCCAGCAAAAGGCTGCTTTTGTGGAATGGGGTGGGTTATAGTGTGGCCAAGGGGAAGAGCAGGATTTGGGGGTCCCAGTGGGTAGGGGAGGAAGGAAATCATTGCCTTGGCCTGGGGACCTGCATTTGGGTGAAGGTGAGGATGAGATGGACCCTTTCCAGCACCCACTGAGCTGCCACAGCCTCCATCCTCTTGCCTGCACTGTGCCCAGGGAAGGGCACTACTGGGTTGATCTGTCCTGTACTCTAAACCTTAATTTCATCATTTCAATTGAAATGAGTTTTAAATTTTTTTAAAAAGATAAATTTTCACTAAAAACATAACTTGAGTGTGAGAAGAGGCAGGATGAGGAGGAGACAACACTTACCAGAAGTTGTTTGTGGAGCATTCGCCCTTCCTTCCCCCTCACCACCACCAAAGACAAATCTGGGTTTGGAAAGGAAGAAACCTCCAGTGTGCTCAATAGAAGTAATTTCCCATCAGAGGCTGCTAACCTTAGCTGTGGTTTGGCACTGGCATCAGCCAAGCTGCTTGTGTCTGGAAATGGCTTGGACCCTTTTCTCCCTGGGATCTGCCTGCTGAGCACCAGGTGCCCCTTGTCACTGGTGTTCATCCCTGTTGCCTCCTCTCCTGCTGTGACAGTGCCTTTTAGGAAACGTAAAAACAACTTTTAAGTCTTGTATTTCATCCCTAAGGGTCTTGGAGGTTTCTCATAAGGAATGCATAAATCCCTGCAGCTGGGATAGGGTCCTGCCAGCATCTCTTTGGTGGTGCCAAGAGCCACATCCTCCCTTAGCACCCATGGGTGATGGGGTGGATGGGACCAGCAGTGCAGGACAGAGGGACAGGAGGGGAGAAGTTGTCCTGCAGGGCCTGGCAGGTGACAGTCATGTGTGTGACAGATCATAAACACGCAGGGCTGGTTACGTGGATGGGCTGGGGGTGGTTTAGGGGAGGATGACGGGGTTATCTAGGGCGTGTCAGCTTGTCTGGGCTTGCAGGCCAGTTAGAAACTGCTTTGTGGTGTTTTGTGGTGTGTGTGTGTGTGTGTGTGTGTGTGTGTGTGTGTGTGTGTGTGTGTGTGTGTGTGTGTGTGTGTAAGAATTCCCTCCTAGCTGGGGTCTCGTGGGGATGGCTGACGCAGCAGCCTGGCTGTGCTGCAGGGGTTGGATGCAATGGGCTTGGTGCTGTGGATGTCTTCACTGGGGTGTGTGAACAGCAGCTTGGGGATGGCAGCATCCTGACCCTGCACAGCTGGAGCAGATGTTCCCTCTTGCTGCACTCATCCCTCCCTGCAGGAGGCTGTTTCAAGGGTGGTGAAGGGCAAACACGCTGCACCATGGAGGAGTTTTTTGCTGTAGCATGAAGATCTTGGTTTTCTTGGTGTGGGAGTGGGAAAGTTGAGGCTTGAGAGGGAGATGATGAAGCAGCAAAGTGTGCAGCCCTTGGGCTGGCCCCTCTGAATCAGCCCTGAACGTTATGGGATGGCTGCAGGGGTGTGTTGTGCTGCAGACACCAGGATGTCTTTGCAGCTTGTCACTAAAAATGACGTGGCTCCTGTGCTGAGGGCCAGATGTGCCCATGGTCAGGGCTTTTGAGGAAAGCTGCTCTGCATAGCTCAGAGTCCCCAGCCACTCTGCACCGCTTGGTTTCTCTCCTGACACGCTGCCAAGTTGCACCCGGGCCAAAGCTGAGATGATCTCGTGCTGATACGTGGCTTTGGCTGCTCTTTGTCATCTTCCAAACTCCTCTGAAAGGTGCTTGGGGGTAGGTGACAGGCCCAGCCCCACGTGCCTGTTTGTAAAACCCCCCAGAAAATCCCTGCTGGCACGGGGCAGGGCGGTGTGAGACACCTTTGTGTGTGTGCACGTGTGCTCAGCTGACTGCTGAGGTCTCCCTGGTCTCACCAGAACTAAAATCCTCCACCCTGTGCCAAATCCTCACCTGTTTCACCCGTGGTGCTGACTGCCACCCCTCTGGTGGTCAGGAAAAAACCCAAAAGATGTAATTGTGCAGAAAGAGGGATGAAGGTGCTGGTGGGTGGTGATGCTGCTGGAGGACCACCCTGGACCTGGCCAGCCCCTGTGCCAAGCTCTGTCTGTCTCTCTTTGGCAGCATCTGCTTTCCTTAAGTCTGGAAGCAGCTCCACATTGCTTTAAGGCTGCTAAAAAGAGGGATGTGGTGGGTGTTCTAGATTATCTGTTTGTACAGCTCCCTGTGTTCACTCTCTGTCAGCATCTGCAGCCTGTTTCCCTCAGGTGTTTGGTTGATCCCTGCAATTGTTTGGCTGTGGACATCATCCTTGAGCTTCAGAGGTGAGCACCAGCCAGGGCTGGGGTTGTCCTCAGAGCCCAGGATACCTGCAGGGCTGTGCTGTGCTAGGGATGCCTCTTGTGCTCTTCAGACACTGCTTTCTTACCCAAGAGCAGCTTTTTGCAGGTATTAATTACACCTGTCCCTGCCTGGTTTCTTGAAGGGTGGTGAGAGTGAAGCAAGGGCTGGAGGAGGTGCCTCCAGAAATAACCAAGCAGAAATTGTGGGTGAATTTCTAATTCTTATCAGCTTTGTGTGTGCTGTGCTAAGGTGCTTGAAAACCACTCAGCTTTTCCTCCAGCAGCTCCCCTGTAGGTGTGATTTCTTTGTGTACATTCCAGAGAGTTTACCCTTAATTTTGGATCCACAGAGGGTTTTGTGTTCAGTAACTGTGGGTTTCCCCATGGGGCTTTACATCCTCAGCTCAGTGAAGGAAACCATGTGTAACCATCCCAGGGACAGGAGCCAGGGTGTGTTTCCCTTGATCTCAGACAGGTTTGATGTTTCACACATCTCCTTCCAGCTCCTCTCCACACGTCACCCTGCAGAGAGAGCGCTGCTCCTTTCCACAGAACACGGATGTGAGGCTCGCTCTTCTGGGGGAAAGGGGATTCTTAAAAATTGATTTTGTCTTACTCAAATGGAAATGGTTCTTGGAAGCCCTGAGTGTGCCCCAAGACAGCTGCAGGGTGAGCTGAGCTGAGTCACTGCGAGCTCTCGAGCTGGGATGTGAGCCGGATGCGTCGGGACCAGCCCAGCTGTGGAGACCTCTGGCTTCCTGGGATGGAGAGGCAGCTCTTTAATCTGCCTTTACTAGGAAAAACCTGCAACTCACACTTCCCTGAACACTGGAAAAAGTGCAGTGTGATAGGTGGGTATGAGAGAGTGACAGAAGGAGGGGAAAGGAGATCGATCCCACCCAGAGGAGCAGCTGTGCCCTTCCTGCCAGGGCCACGTGGGACCATGGTGACAAAACACCACTGAGCTGTGGGCATGTTTCCTGTGGAGCCCCTGCTTTTCCTTATCATGAATCAAAACTGCCCTGTGGGTTCTGGGCAAATCCACCAGAAAATAAGTGTTTTCCCCCATACAGACTTGATATAGCCTTTGATAAGATCCTGTGGAGAGGAGGGAATGCAGGGTGATGCTGGGCAGTGGGGCTGGCAGTATGCTGGTGGTCCAGCCTTTAACTGGAGAGCATTTTTTAAGCTTTGCAGCAGGGAGTGTGAGGGAACAAAGGAGAGGAATGTTCTCAGGTGATTCCTCATGGACCAGCTGGACGTGGGATTTGTTCTGGGAATGTGGATGTAGTCTGTCCTCTGGGGCAGAGGAACAGTGATGGGAGGGAGAGCAGGAGGTGCATGGGGTGGGCCATAAGGATGGTGTGGTTAATGCCAGGAAAAGAGGCTGCAGGTCCAGCTTGTTTGGGCTGAGCTCTCCCTGTGTATTTGTGTCTCCTGCCAGGTTCCCTGTAGCAGAGAAGGGATGGCACTGAATATGCACCAAAAAAGAGCACAAATTTGGTGTAGGACAGCAGGAAACGTAGGGATTTGTACTGCAGCACTTGCCTGCTGCTTTCTGTAAGCTGCTGGAACAGCATTCTGCTCCAAAGGAAATAATCCAAGGTTTTCTCTGCTCCTGCACTCCAGAGATGTGGTGCTGGCTCAGTGCTGGAGGTCAGAAGCTTTCCTCTGAAGATGCACAGGGTTTGTCCATGCGAGCTGTGGTGGCACCCTGGGACTGGGGAGGCATTCCAGATCCCTGGGGAATAATGTCACTGTGAACCCTCTGAGCAGCTGCTTGGCCTGTTCCCCAGTGCAGATGCTGCTCTTGAAAGTCCTGCCTGAAGTCTGTGGGCCAGGGAAGCACCTGGGTCAGTCTCTTGTCTCTGTCCCTCTCCCAGAGCAGGCAGCTTTGAACATGGAGAGGTTTTTTTCCCCCTCCATAAATTCCATTTTCATAGCAGGTGCCTGCTCTCTTACATCATTTGCAGAGATGACATCACTCTGTCCCTGCCCAAAGCAAATTAGAGGGAGGATGGTAGAAATCTCTTCTTTTCCAAATTTATTTTTTAAAAAGAAGCAGAGAAGGGAATACTTTGGTCTCTTGACAAGTTTACAAGGACACCTGGAAGTACTTGAATGATGCCAGTTTAGATAGAAAAAGTGTCAAAATGATGCTGGAGTTGAGTTACTGCTGACAATTACAAAGTCAAACTTCCCTTTCCCACTGTGCCTCCTGTCAAGCTGATCTATTCCAAGGACAGTTTGAGTTTTCTCTCCCATCAGGAAACTGTCACTAGCCAGTCACATCAATTCCAAGCAGATTTTATTTTTTCAAGGCTTAGCCTGCAGAGTGAGAAATCAAAAAGGAGTGATGCTGGTACCTGCTGGCAAGGAGATGGGCACAGGTGATAATGCTTCTTCCTTTTCTTCTATTTTTTTTTTTTCCCTGGTGTGTTCTTTGCTTTTCTCTAACCATTATCTTCTTTGCCTTCCCCTGACAATCCCAGGGCATCAGGGATTCCTTACAGACCTTTGTCTCATGACAAGGCTGAGCTTTGAAGTGGTGCAGCCTCAGCCACTTTGGGTTTTTTTGGGGGGGGGAAATCCAGTTGGAGTGAAGGATGCGAAGGAGGCAGCATCCCAGAGGATGCTCTGCCTGCAGCCCAGCTCAGTGCTGCTCCACAGAGGTGCCCCTGTGACTGTCACCACCTTTGCACAGGGGTTTGCACAAGCTCTGGTGCAAAGCACCACAACTCTGGGTGTGTACGTGGCGTGTCCTGTAATGTCACCGTGTGAGCGTCAGCCAGATGGGGCTTCTCAGCCTCCTGAGGGGAGTCTGGCCTCTGGTCATATGGGGATTCCATTGTCACGGGGCTGGGCGAGAGCAGGCTGACACATGGGACCAAAATCAAACGTTTTTTCCAGCCCTCGAGGTCGTGCAGGTAACCTAAAAATACAACTGGAATGTGGCTGGGCGGTGACATCCTCCCGAGGCTGCCCCGGTGTTATCTGGCTGCTGCACGGAGCCCGGGTGTGGCTGTGAGCCCCAGAGGTGGCCGTGCCAGTGCCTCTGCTTGTCAGAGGCTGTGGCTGAAGTGCCCATCCCCAAATTCCCTGCTGGGCACTAGGAGGTCACATCCTTCTCCCTTGCACAGTCTCATCCAGAGCTGGTGGCACTGTCCTGCTTGCTCCTGTGCAGTGCAATGATTGATTGTCCCCAACCATGGGCCAGCTCCTGCCCCATCCCAGGGGATAAGAGAGATAACACTGTTCCCTTTCCAACTGGATTCAGATCAAAGGCTCTATTTTAGAACAGATTCCAGCCTGTGTGTCCGGTGCATGGCTCGGGCACGTGGGGCTTTCCCTGCCTTGTGTGTGGAAAGGTGAGCACACCCCAGACTGGGCCAGTGGCTCCTTGCAGCCTTCACCAGGGAAGCTGCTGCCATTCCTGCAGTGCTGTGACAGCCAGCTGGTGCATGGGCTTGTCTCTGCTCAGAGGGAATGAAATATTCCATGAAAGTCATGCTGTCCCTGTGGTTAGACAGCAGCTCTACTTACAGGACAGGTGAAGTCATTAATTTTGTTGGTCTATCCCAAACAGGCCTATATAAAGCTCCTTCCAACCCCAATTGGGGACACTTCTGCTGCTCATGGCAAAGAAGCTCGTCCCCTTCTCCACTCCCTGGCTGGGATGGTGACCCAGCCTTAACTGAAGTGGCCTCGGGAGGGGCTGTGTGTCCACAGGGGAAGGGTGGGGAGAGGGGCCCAGTATTGGCAGGGCACTGTTTGAGCTCATTGCTGTTTTTGAGGGTGTGCTCTTCCCCTTATTCAAGCCAGTCCCCTGGCAGGAGGCTCCTGGGAGGGATGGGAGCCATCCTTGTCCCTGGCTCTGTCCTGGCATACCTGACCCTTTGCAAGTGCCTGAATTCCCCCCAAGATTTGCTCTCCCAGTATCCCTTACCTGCTGTGGGTGACATCCCTCATGGGGAGGCTTTGTTAACACCACTGTTAGACCTGATGCTTTTTGTTCCCCTGGCATTACCTGTGCCCTATAAAGGATTGGATAATTTCTGGCAAATGGTGCATGTCTTTCCAGGCCCGGCTATTCCTACTGCACCAGCAAACTTTTGAGAGAGTTCCCAACTGTGAGACTTGAAAGGATGGTTGGGTTTGTTTTTGTTTCTGTTTCTTCTCTCTCTCTTTTTTTTTTTCTTGTTTGTTTATTTTTAAGATGCTTTTGAGATGTTGGGAAGCTCCTCTTTACACCACCCCTGGTCCTCAGGCACTGAAACCCAACGGGACTAATTCAAAGGAAATCTTGTTTCCCATCCCACCTGCTGGGTTAGGGACTTTCTGCTCCAAGGCAGCTCTGACTCAGTGGGTGTCTGTAAAGATTCTGTGTCTGGGTGAGAGGGAATTAGCTGTTAATGGAGTTACTGATGGGAGGGCAGCACAGCATTGCTCTCCCCAGGAGTGCTGGGCACGGGTGCTGGTGGCTCTCAGTGCCATCTGCAAGAGCAGCTCCTGCGTCAGCATCCTTTATGTGCTGATGATCTGTGCCTGAAACTATACCCTGGGAGTGGAAATGAGCCTGAGAAAATACCTTCTGAAGTCCTTCTGGGGCTTACATAAACACTATTTAAAATTAGAGCCACTCATTATGTTGGTATGTGCGTTTACCTTGACCTCTGACTTTTCAGCCTGCAAATGTGCCTGGTCCAGCACAGCCTGAAGCTGGGAGAGAGCTCAGGAGCAAAGCACTGGTAGATTTTCTATAATTAGTTTAAGGTAAAGAATCTGGTACAGTATCTCCCCTCCAGGCTGACAGGGAAATTGAAAACAAAACTGCAGCCTGTCAGAGCTGAGCCTGGCTTTGATCAGGAACATCAGCATTGGCTTCTGCTGGAGTGGTTTTGAGGGAAAGGGGAAGAGCAGCAATACTTGGCCACAGCTTTTCTTGCACGTGCTTGCAGAGAAGCTTTTATTTTCCCACTCTCCCTTGCTATTTCCCAGCCAAGTGCATGCAGCAATTTCTATTTTGCCACCAGAGATGCCATCTCGGTTGTCACCCTGGAATAGCTGCTGAGCTGCGTGCTGGCATTGTCATGGAACAGCATTTCTACTATTTGTTGTGGTAATAGTTGTTAGTGGCAGAGCAATTACCGTGTCACCTGCATCACAACGAAAGGTGACCTCTTTCCATCCCAGCACCCTTTTGGTGCCCAAACCAGCAGAGCCTGGGCTCCCCTTGGCTCTGCTGCTTGGTGCCCCAGGGCTGTCCTGGAGCAAGGGTCATTCCGGTGGGATGCCCGGGCCTGCGGGCAGGCTGGGAATGGTTGGATTTGTGGGCAGAGAGCGTGTCCCACCGGGATGCACTGTAGCAATCCAGCGCTTCGGCAGCTCCCGGAGCTGGAGTTGGCTCCCCACCAGTTTCCTGTTGACGTCACCTGCTATTTCTCCTCTGCAGTTTTTACAACTGTTGAGCTTTCCAGGGTAATCGGAGCCCAGTCCGGCCAACCTCGGCAGCTGCCGATGAGGGAACGCGGCTCTACCTTCCCCAATCCCCCCCGCTTGCCTTCGCTGCAGCTCCCAGTCTTGGGGACCCCTGGGATCGGGGGGCGCCGGGCGAGGAGGGCTCTGTGAAGCCGCCGGCTGCTTGGGGCCATGCATTCCCACTGAAAAGAATCATCGGTGCTTGCAAAGAAGTGCCGTGCGCTGGATCCTGCGGGGATTTTTTTTTTTTTTTCCCCCTCCCTCCTCCAGTCCGCCCCCATCCCTCTCTTCTGCCAGGCTTGCCGGCGCTGCTCTTCATTTCTGGGAAACCATGGACAAGAAACAAGGTAGATGTTGCAATTTCCAAAACACGTGGTGGGGGAGAGCAAAGGGCTGGTTTTGGTGCTAAAAAGGGGCTGTGTAACTTTCTGGGGTCAATCCACCCGGTTTTGTTTCTCCTGGCTTGGGCAGAGGGTCGGTCTTTGCAGCTGGGGATCTATTTTTAAAGCACTGGAAAAGTTGCATGTTTCGTGGGGTTAAAACTCTGGCGTCTTAATTGTAAAAAAAAAAAAAAAAAAATCAAATCCAGCATGTCTGAAGGAAAAATATGCAGAGGGTAAAGCTGGCTTCTGGCTCCGGTTGGAGTCGCATTCCTGGGACGCAGGGTTTTCCAGCAGCTCTGGGAGGTTGTCCCCTGCCTGTTGCATGGCAAAGGTGGGTGCCCATCCCCAGCAGTCGGGGGCTCTGATTCAGCACGGCCTGAGAGGCTGTTTTGGGGCTGCAAGGGGCTTTTTGTGCAGCGTGGTTTTTTCCTGCTGCTCGCTGGCAGTTTTGCAGAAGTGACCCGCGGGAGCCCCTCTGCAGCGGGACCTCGGCGGGCCGATGAGTGATGGCTCTGGGCAGGTTGAGAGCCCTTTTTCCACTTCCATGGATAGCTTTTTCCATTCCCAACAGTGGAAAACAGCACAAAGTGTGCCTGTGAGGAGCTGGCTCTCATGACCAAGCACCCAAATTCCCCTCTCTGCTCTGCACCCTGCTTCCAATTTCTTGGTTTTTTTTTTTGGGGGGGGGTTTTTTCTGGTTTGTTTTTCCTCGATGCTTTTTTGTTCCAGCTCTTTCTTTGCAGCAGGGCTGGGATCCACCCTCCAGCCTTCTGCCCTATCCATGGCATTTGAGTCTCTCCTCCTTGGATCGAGGAGAACCGGGATGCATCCAAAACATTTCCCCCAGCACTAACAAAGCAGTGCAGCTCTCAGAGCAGCCTCCCGTGCCTGGGACTTCACCTGGGGCTGCAACCAGTGCCCCGGGGAGGCAGTGCTGAGGTTTAATTTCAAAGGTCGACTCAGGCAAATAGTTTTATTTGCAGTTCTTTAGATTGTCCTGTTCATTTCTCTCCGCCCACGCCAGCAGAGTGGGAAGGAAAAACCTCCCGTGGAGAGGTGCAGCTTAATAGGGCTGAAGTTGGTGGTGGTAAAAATGAGGATTCCGGTGTCGAATTAGGCAGTTCCAGGAAATGTCTGGCGGTTCTTAACTGGTGGTGGTTATAGCATGAGAAAAAATCTCGTTGGGTTTTTTTTTTTTTTTCTTTTCTTTAGGAGGAAATGGTTCCTTTCTTAGCATAAAGGATGCAGTTACGTGCCTGCAGCGTCACGTGGGTTGCAATTTCATCCGCACCAGGAACTTCTGTCAGCTAATTTTCCCCTGCCTGGGTGCAGGGCACTGTGCTGTGTGTGTCCGTGGCTGGCAGCCCTTTCCTGTGCCCGGAATGGTGCCCTGCCATCCCCCGGGTTTGGGCTGGCAGCAGATCCCTGGAAGCTTGCAGGGATAACCAGGACGTGTCCCCAAATTGCCTTGGCCTTTTGGACTTTGCAGAGGGATCTCTTGAGGGGAACTTGTGCTTGCAGCCACCTTTCTTGCAAGAGCCCACTGCCCTGGGAACCTGGAGCGTTTCCAGGGTTTTCAGGTGACACAAGCAGTTGTGCACATTCTAGCAATTCCTCCTGCACCGACCCTGCCGGGATCCCAAGTGTGGGAGGGATTGTGAGTCTCAAGTGTAGGAGAGACAGTGCCAGGGACTCTCCAGTGGGAAGGAGCTGACAGCAGCTGCCTGCGGGGGCTGAAGGCAAAAGCTGCCCTGCCACTGAAGGGCTTGAATTGCAGGGTCATGTCATGCCCATCCCACTGCCTTTCTGCTTCTCGCTTTTCCCCCTTTTTTTATTCCCTTCCCTGGTTTTTCCTGCACTCTTATTCACCCTGAGCAGGGCATGGGCTCTCCTTGGGGAGAGGCACTGGAGCCACAAGCAGTGAGAGAAGCTTGCAGCAAGGAGTAGTTCAGGCCAGCCTTTGGGAGCTGGAAATCTCATGCCAAATTTTAGGAGAGCTGTAACAAATGAATCCAACCTCTACCTCAGCTCCCTGGCTGCAGGGCAGCATCTTGGATGATTTTATTCCTGCAGGCATGGGCTGAGCTGAATTTTCTGCCCTTCACAGGTGGCTCAGGCAGAGCCTGGGAGTGGTGGTGTAATACCTCTGGTTTAATCAGTGATTTTTCATGTTGGAGTTAGGAAATGCTTTTTGGGGCTAAGCAGGACAGGCTGGGAAGGGGATGGTTGCTGACTCCAACTCTGGGAAGTCAAGGGTGATAGTTTGGGATTACAGGGAGGTGTGCAGGGTGCAGTGCACATCAAAAGACTCTCCTTTACGGAGCAGGGGGTTTGGAACAGGGAATCTCTTGCTGCCCTGCAAACCCTGCCTGCAAGCTTGGGCTCCACTGGACAATACACCCTGTGATTCCCAACCCCACACTGGGTGCTCCCAGCTCCCTCCAGCCTCTGTCCTGCTGAGGAAGGGCTGAGGCCATCCTGCAGGAGGCCTGGCTTGGGTGCCTGTGGACCCTGCTCCTGCCCTGTGAGTCACGGCCGCGGTGCCAGGGGAGCTGCTGGTGGCACAGAAGGCGCTTTGTGCTGCTCTGCAGGGTTACTATGGCAATTGGGGAGAGGGAGAGCAAACAGATGGAGCAGAATCCCTGCCAGCACGGGGGGGATTTCAGGGCTTCATGTAGAGGTGTGGCTGGTAACTGCTGGGGAGGGCCTGTGTGTGCAGCAGAGACCAGCCTGAGTTTTGGAGCGGGTCCTGGGGGTGAAACGCTCAGCACGGAGCTAAATCCATCCCCTGGGATGGGATGGGTGCAAGCTCCCCAGCTTGCCTGAGTGCAGAAGGACTCAGGGCACCCCAGTTTCTAGGTTGTGCTCTTGGCCTCCCACACTGAGTAGCGAGAGGCTGGGAGTGGGAAGGGGAGGCATTTCTGAACCCACGGACAGTGTCTTTCCCTTGGCTGCGTTTTGCGTTTGCTCCCGTCGTTACTCAACTGGGTATTTGCAAAGTGCCATCAGTGGGCGTGTGGGGCTGCTCATGGTACCCCTTCCAGACCTGCTGGGTGGGTGATGGGGAAGGGAAACTCTGCAGGCTCACAAATTAGAACTTGTGATTGCTCTGACATGGTCAGGTGGTTTCCATCCAGGTGGGATGGGTTTGAGGTGGAGTGGCTGGTTGGCTGGTTTCACTTAGCTGGAAGTTCACATCATGGAAACTGTGCTGGTCTTGGAGCTGATGGCTCAGCTCTGATGCAGGAAAAGTGGCAGATAAGGTGGGGGTGTGGACTGATCTGGGTTGATTGCCTCTGCAGGGAGGGATGCTGCTGGTCCTGCAGTTGGGACCTTGACAATATGTTGCAGACCAGCTTTAACCCACAACCACAGTGAGGTTTGCATTTGGGGAAGGACAAGGCAGGAGAAGCGAGTCCCAGGCACCTGTTTTGTCTTGGAGCTAGCAGGGCACAGGGATGGGGGCTGTCAGTGCTGAGGACATGTTGGGCACGTGTCACCCTTCTGTCCTGCTGCAGCTGCAGGAGCTCTTGCACAGTGCTGCTGAAATTCCAGCTCCTCGCTCTCCCCTCCCTTCCCTGGCAGCCTTTGGAGTGCTGGACTTTGTCCATATGCCTGCTCCCAGCAGCCAGGCAGGTAGGAGCTGTTTTGAAAGGCTGTCCAAGGCCACACTGAGCTGTCTGCTCCCAGCCCCATGCCTGGAGCACACACCTTGATATTCCTGCTTTCTAATGGATCTTCCAGCTCTGTGCAGCCAGAGCACCTTTAGCTGCCAAGTGCAGCTGCCTCCTTGTCTCTCCTGGGGGGATCAGGACCTCGATGCTCTCAGCTGCTGCACTTTCAGCCCCTTGGGCTCAGTTTATTTTCCCAGGGAGCTGGGATGGAATTTTCACCTGCAGCTTTCTGGCCTGTCCTGGCCCTGCCTGAGCCCCATGTCCCTCTGCAGCAAGAGGTGTTGTTGTCTCAGGGCTGTTTGGAGTTGGGAGGAGGGGAACAAGGGCATCCCCTTGCCAGTCACTCCTGATGCCTTGTCCTGGTGCCTCAGCCTGTGCTAGCCCAGATTTGTGAGGGGCTCACTGCTGGCTGACAGTCAGCTCATGTCTGGTTTTCCCTGTTTTCCATTTTTTGTGCATGGGGTGTCCCCTCTCCTGCTGGGACTAACCCCTTGCTGTTGCTGGGTGTCTCGTGGTCATTGCCCTCCATGCCAGATCCAACTCTGGCTCTTCTCAGGAAGGCCAGGCTGGGGCTGGGGCCCTGGGGTCAAGGATCTCTGGTCAGGGAACGTTTTTTTGGGAGTCCTGCACATCACTAATGGCATGGGGACCTCTTGTGGCTGGAGAAACGGGGATGGGGCCAGGCTTGGCTGTGCTCCCAAAGCCCAGCTGCCTCCCTCTCCTGGAGCTCTCCTGGGCCCATGAGCCATGAGGGGTTCAGGGCTGCTCTCTGGTTTGGCTGGAGCATGAAGGCTGAGATGGTGTCTCATTTTTCTCTTTCAGATTCCAAAGGATCCTTGGAGCCACACAAACCAGGTAAATGCCCAGCAGAAATTGCAGCTTTCACTCCAGAAAGGGTTTAAATCCCACAGAGAGGGGATTGTTAAAGGACATGAAGGGTAGAGAGCACTTTTGGGGTACAGTGCCTGGCTGCAAGACCTGGAAAATGGTGTTAGTGCACCCTTGGCTATTTCTACACAGCAATGTTCAACAGTGTCATTGAGACTCACTTGTGCTCTGGCTCTTGCCTGAAATTTTGGGCAAGTGGTTACTGTAAACATTTTGGCATTTTGCTGACCACGGTGAGGGGTCCAAGCCCTTCATTCCTTGCCTAATGGCTGCTGGGAAGAGGATGCTTGAAGGAAAAAAGCAAAAATCCATTTGCTCACGTGTGCATCTTCTCTTGCAGTGAAAGGCAAGAAGAAACGGGATCTGAGGATAACATGTGTCCCCATCAAACCACCCGTTGCCAACACAACGTGAGTATCTCTGCTGCTTAAAGAGGTTCTCCAGAGTTGGATTTGGCATTTCTTCGAGGGGAATGGCCTGTGAAGACTTCCCAAAATCAGCATAGTTATTCTTTTCTCTTAAGCTGCGGCTCGTGGGTGATGAGAAGGAATTGCACACACGTGTGCAGACACGAGCACAGCGTGTGTCTCTCTGGGAGGTGCCTGTTTGATAGGAAATGTCCTCAAGACAAAGACTCAGAATCCTCTGGGGAGCTCTCCTCAGTCATTCTGCCATGGCTCTGCCAATGCCAAAGGGCAAAGATGTGGTAGAGTAATGAAACTGCCTGGGGGAAGAAGAGTGAAGAATTCTAGTGCAGGAGAAGAGAATAGATGATGTTAGCTGGACAGGAGCCAGAGGCACAAAGGTTGGGGGGTGTTTTACACGACCTGAGTATCAGGTTTAGTTTGAGTTGTTTGCAGCTCCTTACCCTGCTCCAAGGAGGACACAGACATCTTGCACTGTTGTGCTGTTTGGTGCTGGGGCCAGTGCCCAGCTGTATCTCAGGGCACTGGAATTTCTCCCTGCCCTGTTTGCTTCGAGCTGCTGATGCTGTTATGCCATGAGGGAGAGCCCAGGGTAGCAGTGCTTGGTTTGACAAAGAGCAGATGGCTGAAATTCCACTTCCATGGTGCTCTTCCAAAAGACTTCGGGCATCGCCACTGCCGAGCCTTGTTTGCTCCAGAAATCTGTTCTGGAGAACTCTCCCATCTCCAGGAGAGCAGTGAAGTCCCCAAAAGAGAAATATCACTGCTGAAAACCCCAGGTGGAAGGGGAGAGGCAGGGGAGCTCCCCCAGTGATGCTCGCACAGCCCTGCCCTGCGTGTGACAACCACCTCCTTCCCCCACGGGCACATTTGTCTCAGCTCCTGCCAGACTTTGAATTTCCCCTGGAGAAGGCCTCATGCTGGAGTCTGCAGGGCTTTGCATGCCCAGAGGCTGGTGCAAGCTGTCCACAGCTCCTTTTCTCCCTGCTTTTCAAGCTGCAGTGCAAATATTTGCGCAGTGCAAGGCTTTTGCTCAGAGCCCAAGTACTTCCTTGAAGCCTGAGGCTGCTCTGATGGGAATTGAGACTAAACCAGTTGGGCAATCTCTGCTCTTGAAAGCTTCCAGGGGATGGGAAGAGCCCAGAAGTGAGGCACGAAGGGCAGAGCACTCATGGCGGCTCTAAAAGTGCCGTGCAGCCCAGAATGGGAATTGGACAGCAATAAGGAAAAAAAAAAAAGCCATAAAGGACAACTTTCACCTGCCTGGTGTTGTGCAAAGGGTGACACCAAAGTGCTGCCTGCTCTGCCTGCCTAGAACAAGCAGCAGAGTGTACACAAATGACTCACAGGGGAGGAATTACCTGTTGTTCCCTCGCGTGCCTTTCGGGCTCCGTGGCTGTGCTGTTACAACACCTGCCTGTCAAAACATGACAGCTGAGCTGCTCTGCCACAGAAACGTCTCATCCTGCTGCTTTCAGCTCCCCAGGCTCCTCTCCTGAGCAGGAATGGTTTCACAGCCTGGTGGTTTGGTGCATGTCTCACCTGGCTGACTCCCCGGGGTTCTCACTGTGCCCCGTGGGTGTGGGGTGAGGTGTTACTGGCACGATTTAAAGCATTGGAGGTGTTTGGAGGGGGCTGGTTGGAACCTACAGCAAGGCACAGGAGGAAAGCAGCAGCTGAAAGTGCTCAAAGGAATGTGAAACTTGGCTCTGGCCAAGAGGGAGAATGAAGCTGGGCTTTCTTTATCCTGACTCTGTCACTTTTCTTGCAGGCCCCCGAGGAACTTGGACTCCAGGGCGTTCATTACCATTGGAGATAAAGTACGTGTCAATGGGGTTTCCTTTTTTGCTTGCTTCCAGTTTGGTTTTCTCTGAGCATGGAGCTCTGTGGGATTGTGCCTTGCAACCTGTCAGATCAGGTGTGCAGCCTCATGGGATACAGCTTTCAGTCTAAACCATTCTAGGATGATCCAACCCATTTGTCCTAAATGAGGGTGGCCTCCCCAAGCTCTCAGACTGCCCCTAACAAAGTCCCTTTGTCCTGCCTATCCACAGGTCTGTGTTGCTGCTTGAGGCCCAGCAGAAGCTGGGCACAAAGTCTCTCTCTGGTTCTCCAAAGTCTTTCCTAGTGACCTGATGAAAAACACTGCTAGAAATAGCCACTGTCTCTCTTTTATTTCATTTTCTTGTTATGGACTCTCTTGGGGCTGCAGAAGCTGTTGCAAATGAGCTAAAAATACCCTGCATTGGATCAGCCCTATATCTAGACCCTTCCAGGCTGGGAGTTGGCTTGGCTGATGGGATCTGGGTCCCTTGGCCTCAGTGCAAAGATAAGGATTGAGGAGAGGAAGCTTTGGCTGGGTCCAGGGAACAGTCCTGCTGCCTGTGCTGTTTTCTGGGCCTGGTGTCGTGTGTGGCAGGAACTCTGGGAGAGATGCTCTCTGTGACAGCCTGGGCACTGTGTGTGCTAAGGAACAGTGCTGCAGCTTAGGGAAAACCCTCCAGAGTTTCCTGTTTGCAGGAAGGGTCTGGTCCGGGTATTATGGAGTGACATGATGGAGAAGAGGACTTGGGCAAAATTGCAGCTTCAGGAACGGGGCTGGGTGGTGACCTTGGATCCATGGGATCTGCAGAGGCCATGCTGTGCATCCCATTGTCCTGGGAGGGAAGGTGGGTGCATCCATCACCTCCTGTTGCTGGGCAGGGCAGCTCCGGCTCCTGGAGTGTGCTGGGAACCGCCAGCTTCTGGGGAAGCCTCGGGGCAAATGCCAGGAAAGGAAAAACACAATAACCTGGAACAACTGCAGAACACGTGTCCAAAAAGCACCACCAGATCCTTCCTGGAGGCCCCTGTGAGCCCGTGCTGCTCCTCTGCCAGCTGCCCGTGGCGGGAGGTCGGACGTGTCCCCTCAGCCCTGCTCCCCTCATTTCAGGATCCACGTCCTGCCCAGGAAAGGGCCGGCACCTTCCTGTGCTGGGCAGAGCATAGCTCAGTGCTGAGCTCAGGCACAGCCCTCCCTCGCTCCCTGCCTGCCACATCTGGCTGGAACCAGCAGCCACATCTGGCTGGAACCAGCGGAGCCGGGGCTGTCTGAAGGTCTGGCAGGCCTGGTGGCTGTGGCCAGTGCTGAGGGGACAGTGCTGGCCGGGGCCTGGCAGCCACATCTCCCAGCCTGTCTCTGCAGGCCAGAGGCCGTTTCCTCTCTCCCTGCTCAGGGCGTAGCTCCAGGCCCCGCATCCGGAGCTGTGCCGCGCTCGTTTCCCACCCTGGCTGCCTTTGTGGGGCAGTTTGGCATCCTGGTATTATTTTCCTTCCCTGAGACTGGAGGAAAACTGGAGGCTGGATGAAGCCTGGCTAAAAGGAGGCCTGTGACTTGTTAGCAGCGATGAATGCAAAGTCCAAAAATAGCCCGTGTCTCACTCATGCCCTGCCCAGCAGAGCCAGCAATTACAGGGGAACGTGTCTTTAAGGAAACTTGTTTGTGGGCTGTGCAGGAGCTCGCTGGCTCCCTGCTGTGTCAGCCACTCGCTGGGCTGAGCACTGGCCATGGTTTTTTCCCAGCTTGAAGCAAGACTTAGTTGTTTTCTTGGTGTTAACTCAGGTTTTACCTTGCTGGCGGCTTTTTGGTGGTAGGAGAAAGTATTGAAAGTGGGTAAAAGCTGTTTGAACTCACTGATAATTAAAAATGGAGTTGCTGTGTGCGTCTTGTCTAAGAGAGGCTTTGCACAGACACACAGAGGTGCATTTGTGACTGATGATTTTTGGGACGTGGGGTGAGGTGAGGGATCCCTGGCTGCACACAGGGGTTTGGAGCTGAGGTGGAGGCTCCTGACTGTTGCCCATGTTGTTAAAATCCTGCAAATAGTTCAGCAGCTGCAGAAATACCCTTGTGTGGGTAATCCCCTGCAGGCAGAGTGGCACCAACCTTTGGTGCCCTTTCTAGTGGCAACATTCCCTGGGCTTAAAGGATGAAAGTCCTGATCTCCAGCTGCAGAGGGGGAATTAAATGATCCCTGGTGAGTGTGGGGTGAGAGGGTTTGGGCTGTGATTCAACAGAGCCAAAAATACCCCCATCCTCTCAAAGTGTGGTGCCTCTGTGGGTACCATGGCTTGAAGCACTCTGCACGAGCCAGCTGAAAGTGCTGCTGATGCCCTTGTTGATCAATGTGCTTGTCCCTGATGTCATTTTGTCCTCTCTCCCTAAAGAACTTCGAGGTGGAAGCTGATGACCTGGTGGCCATTTCGGAGCTGGGCCGGGGGGCCTACGGCGTGGTGGAGAAGGTGCGGCACGCGCAGAGCGGCACCATCATGGCCGTGAAGGTGAGGACACCTGGGCACGAGGGGCACCACGAGGGGCAGCTCCAAGGGGGCAGAGGAACTGCTGAGCTCCACTGGCTTATCTGGGTTTGGCAGCCTGTGGTATTCCTGGTGTGGTTTGGCCGGTGAGGGGGGGGGGTCTGTGCTGATAGGGGCTGGGCACGGTGGGATTGATAACAGGCTTGGAAATCCAGGATTGGTGCCTGCAGTGCAAGGCTGGGATGTCAGAGTGCCTGGCCAGGCTGCTGTGCTGGCCCTGCATCCGCTGCAGAGCGTTCCAAGGCTTTGGCATTCCTTCAGGTTCTGGCTGGCAGAGGCAATTTGGGCGTCTCCTCTTGGGTGCTGCCAGCTGCAAAATAAGGATAAAACGCCCTGGCCCCAGCACTGCAGGCCCTGAGTCAGGCTGGGGGATGATGGTGTTACCCCACCTTACACCAAACCCTTCTTTCATGCTTGTCTCAGAGGATTCGAGCCACTGTGAACACCCAGGAGCAGAAGAGGTTGTTGATGGACCTGGACATCTCCATGAGGACAGTTGACTGCTTCTACACAGTCACCTTCTACGGAGCTCTCTTCCGTGAGGTACTGACCTGGTGGGTGCCTGGGGGCACCTGGGGCTGTGGGACTGCACTGGAGGCACCAAACTGGCCCCAAACACCTCTGTGTTCTTCAGCCCAGCTCTTTACCTCCCTCAGATTTCCAGGGAATTCCCTCTTAGCTGCTTTCTCTCCATCCGCAGGGTGACGTGTGGATCTGCATGGAACTCATGGACACCTCCCTAGATAAATTCTACAAGAAAGTACTGGAGAAGAAGAAAACCATCCCTGAAGACATTTTGGGGAAAATGGCTGTGTCTGTGAGTGGCTCTTGGGTTCTTAGCTGGGTTTGTGCCTGCCCTGAGCCTGCTGGAGGCCTCTCCTGAGGCCTGTGGTGTGTTTGCAGTGAGAGGCTGCTGCTGCGTGTGTCTGATGGGAGCTTTTTCACTCTTTCTCCCCAGATTGTACGAGCTCTGGAGCATCTGCACAGTAAACTGTCTGTAATCCATAGAGGTAAATGCTGGAGGGGGTTAGTGGAGTGTGGCTGGAGATGAAATCTGGAAATAAGTTAGGGGAGGACTCCTTTCCATGTGTGCTGTGTCCCTCTGGGATCCCTAAAGTGAAATCTGCTGGTGGTTAGGACTGTGGTGAACAGGTCTAGGTGCTTGTTCCTGAGATGCTTCTGTTTTTTCAGGATGTTGTTCTCTTCCTCCTTTCCAGATGAAGGGTTGAATGTAACATCAGAATTCCTCACTACCTGTATTTTATGAGCATTCTCTGTCTCTCTTGGAGTACAGAAGTGCCTTGAAGGCAGCTCTTGGAGATAAAATCTCCAATTCCTCCTGGCTGGGTAGCTTTAGCATAAGTGAGGGCTGAAGGAGACCTTACAAAATCACAGATGGGAATTGTGACACCCAGGTCTTGCTCTGCATCCTGGTAAAGTCCCTTGTGTAGTTGTGGACAGATCAGGATGTGCATGAGACAAACTGTCCTGAAGATCTGGTAGAGCTGTGCTTTTAAGGCTATGCTGGGCACATGAATCTCTCCTAAGGAGCTGGGGATAAACCCCTCAACATTTTATTTCAACCTTTTGACCTGCCAGGTTGGAAAGGGAGCTTGTTCTCCCTGAAGGACATGGTTGCAGTTTGACTTTTATTGCAATAAGACTGGTGGGGTTTTGTCTCCCACCCCTTGTGTTGGGGCCTGCCTGGTCCCCCCCAGGCCTGCCTGTTTTGTCTCTAGACTCTTCAATACCCCTTCAAATGCCCAATTTGCTCTCTTGCATTTCCTCTTAGACGTGAAACCTTCCAATGTGCTGATCAACAAGGAGGGGCACGTGAAGATGTGTGACTTTGGGATCAGTGGGTACTTGGTGGACTCTGTTGCCAAGACCATGGATGCTGGCTGCAAACCCTACATGGCTGTAAGTGCAATCCTGTGAGCCTCAGCCCTGCCTGTAAGAGGCTGCTGCTTAGGAATCAGTCTGTTCCACCTCCACCCTGAGATAAAAGCCACTCAAGAGTGCTCTGCTCCCTCTGACTCAGCAGAGCCTCCCTTTAAGCCCAGCTCTGTGTTAATCCCACAGTGACTCTCCCTCTGCCCCTTCCATTTGCAGAAGGATACAAAACTGGCTGGGGCTGGTTGTGGCACTGCTCCTTGTTGGATAGAAAGTGCTGAGGCTTTTCTTGGCAGGATTGTTTAGTTTCATCCTCGAGTCAGTGTGAATTTCCCTTTGCCATCTGTGGCATCCATGTGGGAAGCGTGTGCTCCTGAGGCAGGGATCATGCAAGTCTCACTCTCCTGCAAAGAGGGAGAGTTGATGTGAGTTGTGTGGAGCAAGATGTGGCTTTCATCAGAGCTACATTTAACCTCAGACCCTGCCTGAGGAAAATCCAGGGAAAATCCACCCAGCCTGGCTTTTGGAGCCAGAGGTTTGCCCTGTGGGGTTTGCACTGGGAAAGCAGGAGTGGTAACATCTCTCATTTTGCTGTTACAGCCAGAAAGAATCAACCCTGAGCTGAACCAGAAGGGCTACAACGTGAAGTCTGATGTCTGGAGCCTTGGGATCACAATGGTAATGCCAAGGGCTGGGATCTCTCTGCAGCCCTGGGGTTGGGATGGGGTTTGGGCAGGTGGGGCTGTAGCCCTGCTGTGAGCAGTGGCAGCTGGGTGGGTGCCCATCAAGCAGGACACAATTTCAGCATGACAGCTCAGGGCAATTAGGTTAATTAATTACCCAGGGGATTCAGGCTCCCAGCAGACAACATCAGGATGACAACGAGAATCCACACTGAGTATCCAAGATTCTGGCTTTGAATTGCTCTGCAGCTGCCTGCCTGCTGGCTGAGGGGTGGTCAGTGGAGCAGGGTCTGCTGCAGCTGGGGCTCAGCCTTCCTGCTTCACCCCCTCCATGTCACCAGAGCCTTGCAGGGGATCCCAGTCCTGCTGCAGTGAGAGCTGCTCTGTGTTGTTTGCAGCAAATCCTGCCTGTGGGGTAGCTCAGAGCAGCCAACAGGAAGGGGAAATGCTTTCAGTTCCAAAATTGCAGCTGCTCAGGATGGTTTATCTGCCTCCTGCAAGAAACAGATCTTGCAGAAAGCGGCTGAGATCCTCTGGCGCCAGTGGACAAAGGAAATCCCAGCTGTTGCCTCCAAGGGATGCTGCCTGAGAAACAGCTCCTGCTTTCCAGGAGACTCTCTCTGTGAGGGTAGATTGTTTTCAGGAATTTTTCCTGTGTCCTCTTAGCTGTGGCTTTTGTTTTGGGGCTGCATCCCTGCATTTGTACATGCTGTGTCTTGGCAAATATTCCCTCTTCCCCACTGTGCCAAAGCCAAGCCCCTCTCCCTGGTGTCCCCATGCCAGTGCATGAGTCTGGCTGACTGAAAATGTCATCAGCTCTGAGCTGCAGGAAGCTGTGGGATGGGAGACTCTGAGTGATGGAATATCCAAACCTTTCCAAAGCTGGAAGGGAGAGAGGACCTTGCTGAAAGCTGGCCAGCCTGCAGCTGAATGGAGCCCCAGAATGTTTGGTTCCCTCTCATGTCCTCTTCCTGGGCTGGCTTCCTGGGTTTCTTTGTTTTAATTTCTTTATGAGGGGGTTGGATTGGTTTCAGACCAGACAGTTTGTGAGCCATTGAGTTGCAGGGCTATTCCAGACCCTCCTGGGCTGGTGGCTTCATTCAGTTTTGCAGCAGCAGGAACTGAACTCCCCTGACCTGAGCCACAGGCAGGGCTCTGTCCCAGTCTCTGTCCTTTCAGCTTTGTTATTCCTGCCATCCCATCACACCCTACCAGGCAGGTCTCAAGGTTCTGTTGCCCATTTTGAGACAGGAACTGATCCTTGGCATGAGGAAATTGCCCAGGAGCTGTGACAGTCTTTTTCCTGCTGAAATAAGGGATGGAGCAGAGGTGACTTGTAGGAAGAACCCAGTAGTTGAGGTGGTTTTGGCAAAATGATGTTCTAGCACTTAATTTCTCTTGGGTTTGTGGATTTTTTGTGTGTTTAGCTCATGCAGTACAAGCCCAAGGCCCAGAGGCTGCCTTAGGGCCAGCAGAGCACTTTGGAAGCCAGTGCAGAAACTGTGTGCTGTTATTATTATCTTTTTAAATAATCCTATTTTACATATCTTTTGTGACTTCCTGTAAATGCATTAATATGCTGAACCAGCCTGAAAAGGAAGTATTTCTGACCTCTGGGTCTTCGTATTTAAAAAAAAAAAAAAAGAAAAAAAAAAAAAAAAGTGGTATGACCCAAATTAAAAATGGTTTCTAAGGCAAAGAGGGTTTTCCTGGCTGAGCATGGTGGGGTTGTGCTTGGTGTGTGTCTCACCTTGTCCTGCCTCCACCCCCAGATTGAGCTGGCCATTCTCCGCTTCCCGTACGAGTCCTGGGGGACGCCCTTCCAGCAGCTCAAGCAGGTGGTGGAGGAGCCCTCGCCCCAGCTGCCCCCTGAACGCTTCTCCAAGGAGTTTGTGGACTTCACAGCACAGTGGTGAGGCTCCAGCAGGGGCTACTGGCTCTGTGGCTGAGCCCTGATCCATAGGGGCTGGGTTTGCTGTCCTTTGGGAGCCCTTTTCTCCCCTCCTCTCTGTACCTGGTGCTCAGCATGGCAGGAAGCGCTGCCCAAACTGGTTTTGCTCTCAGCCTGACTCACTCAGGCTGGCTGGAAGGTGCAGAGGTTTCTCTTCCCCTTTTCCTGTCACTGCTGCTGAAATGTTGGTGTTTTCTGGCAAAGTGGCAGTGAAACCAGAACCAACCCCTGGGCAGCCTCTGGGTGAAAGCTGCTTTGTGGTTTTGTGGGAAGCTGCTCCCCCCAGGGTGTCCCCTGCTCCCTTGGGTGCTGCCTGGAGCTGCCAGGCAAAGGCAAGCTCACCCTGCAGGAAACCATATCCTCTCCTTCCCAGTTGTTCTGCTCTGTGTGGGGCAGACTGCAGAGCTTTTTGTGCAGAACACTGAGTTGTCCTTCCCCAGTTCTCTGCCTGGCTGCTTTGCTGGTGGTTCAAACCTGCTCAGCCAAGGAGGGAGAGGGATGGGTGCAGCCCACAGGAAACATTTCATGTTGGGTGGGAAGAGGAGATCCCCTGTGACAGACCATGTACAGCAAAAGAAAAAGATCCTACAGCCTTTCTCTCCCATTTTTTTCCCTTCCAGCTTAAGGAAGAACCCAGCTGAACGAATGAACTATTTAGAACTTATGGTAAGTGCTGAGCTGTTTCTGCTGGTCTTTATTCCCAATTTTGAGACTTAAATCAGTGGTCCAGCAGGAAAATGGGACAACACATGGGTGATTTTTTAGGCATGGAGAGGGATAGGTGTAGTGTGTCAGAGGTGGATGGGTGTTGATTTCATGGGTGTTAAAGTCAGGGGTTCCAGGTGTTTTCTCCCTCTGTCCTATCTGCTCTTAGAGAGTTTAGACCTCAAAGGATGGTAGTACAGCTGCCAAGGTGGGGTGTCCTGCTCAAGCTGAAGTGAGAAATGCCAAAGTTCACCTTTTAGCTGAAGAATGGTGTCTGTGGGAGTGTGGGGAGGAGGTTGGAGTCCACCTCTGTGTGACATCCCCCGGGGTCTGTGCTTGGCCTTGGTGTCAGCTGACGTTTTCTTTGCTCTCGTTTGCAGGAACACCCTTTCTTTACCTTGCACGACACCAAAGAGACTGACATGGCCTCCTTTGTGACAGAGATCCTCGGGGAAGACTCCTAACTGCCAGCTGCCAGCTTCCTGCAGTCCCTCCATCCCGGCTTCCCCGCAGGAGAGCGAGCAAGGACTCGAGTTCAGGGTGGTTTGCACAAATCACAAATCGAACCTCCCCAGCCTGGGGGCATCTCTGGCCCCATCCAGCCTCGAAATCTCTTTTCTCTTTGCCCTGAGGAAAAAATCCCCCAGGACAAGCCTTTTGAAGCCTTCCCAGCTAAGCCAAGCACTCTGAAAGCTCAGGAGGTCCTGGGAGAGGAGCAGTGCCTGAGCAGGAGGCCACCTCCCCTCCCCAGTACCCAGTGCACAGCACAGGGGGTTGTGTTTCTTTGCTGCCAGGGGAAGACAGAGGATCAGTGCTGCTGTGCTTCTCCCACTCCTCTCCTGCCTGCCCAAAGCCCCTTCCCTGGGGTCTGGTCTCACTTGCCTTCCCTCTGTGCCTGGCTCTCCGCCCCCGAGAGCCCAATCAGCTTTAGGGGCTCATGGGGTTCCCTGGGCTGCTGCTCACACCAGAGGCTGTTTCACTGCCTGCCTCAGCTCCTTGAGGACCCTTTGAGGCAGCACCAGCTCGGGCATCCCTCTCCCTCAATCAGTGCTGCTCCCTTGAGGGGGGGTTGGGGAAAAGGCATTTGTCCACGAGTGACACAAGCTGCAGCCCACGCTGTCCCCACGCCTGCCTGTGGGACTTCACCCAGCATCCATCCCTTCCCTCGTGGGCACGAGGTGATGGAGAGACTGCAGGTGCCTTGTGCTGCCTCTCCTCCCTGGGCTGGGAGGACACATCCCTGCTCTGGGCACTGCCCTGGCTGCTCCACCTTCCCTGGCTCCCTGAGGAGACGCTGCTCCATCTGCTTTCCAACCTGGAGCTGATGTCAGACCTCTCACTGTGACACCCGCTCCTTCCAGAGGCTGAACTCGCCCCCCTCGTGTCCCAAAGTGTCCCCAACCCCTGTGGGTGCCAGCGAGAGCCAAACCCCAGCCACTGGCCCGGGGCTGCTCGCAGTTGTACATTTGATGTCTATATATAATGGACTTTGTAACGTGTTTCCTAGGTTTGATCTAACTCGCTATAAATTAAAGCCCTTCTGTGTGGGAGGAGGGAGGAGCAGTTCCTTCTCTGCTGACAAATCCACTGTGAAAACCTGATGTGTTTCCCCATGCTCCCAGCCCAAGGAGCCAGGGGAGCAGGGGGGGTTCTGGCTTCTACTGTACATGATCACGGATAAACGCACCGGCTGTGGATTTTGGTTTTGGTTTTTTTGGTTTTTTTTTTAAATAATTGAGTTTTTCCGAAGGATTTTTTTTTTCTTTTCTAATATATATTTGTGTGTGTGTATGTGTGCTCTATATATATTATATATTTTTAAATCAATGATGAATGTGTGGATATCTATGTGGCCAGCAGATCTGGCATAATAACATTTTTCTGGCTAAATTTGGGCAGGTCGGGAAGGGGTCACTAGAAAACACTCTGGCCTAAGATTACTTTCTTTCTTTCTTAAAGAAATGCATCTATTTTTTAACTGAATCCTTAAAAAATGTTATTCCTGAAATTCATGCCCTGGAGGCCTGGATTTCAGGGTGAATTTCCAGTGTTCAGAGTCCCCCTCAATGAAGAATAATGTTCCCTTAAATTCATTTTCCCCCCTCCTGCAGTCCAGGGTTTGATGCAGTGCTGGGGACCCCCTGCCTGGGAGCTGGGGTGCTCCACACCATCTATCCCCACGAGCTACTTCTGGGACAGCTGCTTTGGGGCAAATGGTTTTCAGTCCTTGATGCATCATACAGCCACGCTTTTCCCTGTGCCATCCCTCTGAACCCCCTCCCTGAGTCAACAAACCCTGAGGGAATCAGCCCAGGTGGAGCTCCACAAACCCTGTTCAGCTTCAGTTCGACCCTGACCCCCCCAGCCCACCTCTGGATGGAAGATAAGGAAGTGATTGATGTTCTCCATGTCTCCCTCCTCCTCATCCTGCTCTGCAAACCACCTGTCACTCACCTGTACCTGCTTGGTTTGACAGCTTTGCAGCTGAGATGTACAATTGTATTTTTTTCATAGTTGGTTACTTTGGATTATTTTTGTTCGAGTTGAGCTTTTGGGGGTTCTGCCTTCTCTCTTTGTTTAAACCCTTTTCCCCTTCCTTTATCTCACCTTTTTTTTGGTGCTTTGGGGAACGGTGTTCATTTAAAAAAATAAATTTTTTTTGCATGCTTTTTATTTTTTTCTGCATTTCTCCTCCTGGAGAAAGTCCTGATTTCTGTATTTTGGGGTAAGGGAGCATCTGCCCTTTCAAACACAGGGGAGATGGCTCTGGGGTGGGCTTGGGCCTCTGTGGATGAGCTGAGGCTTTGCTGAGGAAGCAAACACACCCCACCTCCCTGTGCCATCTCCTCTGCTTCATTCAGCACAGCTCTTACCTGTCCAAATCCCATGTCCTTTTTCACCTCCCTGCTTCCCTGTTCCCACCGTGTTCCCTCTGCAGTGGCAGTTCCCTGGGGAGAACCAGCTTGGCTTTAAGGTGGGCAAGGATTTTGACTTGCATGGGAAGCCCCTCTCCCCTTGTATTTTTGGGAATGGTCTGTACCCTTCAACCCCTGTCCTTGATTCTAATAAAATTCACCTTCAAACCTGCTGCTTGTCTCTTGTTGCTGTTGGAGTATCAGCTGGGGGCTGTTGGGGGCAGCAGCTTGGAGGGGGGGGGTCCTGCTTTTTCCTTATATTGTGGGGTGATGCTGCTCCTGATTTGGGAATTGTACAAGCTGTGACCTTTGGGATGGGATCCCTGGAGCAGCCCCCGTGGGATTGAGGGGGCAGCAGCAGCCTGGGGAGTGATTCTGCTCCTTCTGTACTTGATGCTGCTCCCTCTCTGGGGCTTGTGCTGTCGAGGGACCCTCGGAGCTTTCCCTTTCCCCCGGGAGCGCTGCCAGGGCTGCCCAGGGTTCTGCTGCTCTGGCGGCCGGGCAGGAGGGTGGCGGTGTGGGGCAGGGGCGGGGGAAGCTCTCCATGGAGTGGGGATCCCCCCGAGCCGAGGGTCCCGGGGCAGCAGGCGCTGCCCGCGGCCGCGAGGGGGAGGCAGCGACCGGAGCCGGGACCGGGCGGGACCGGGCGGGGTGAGCCCGGATCGGCGGGGTGAGCCAGCCCGGGGGGATGAACATCCACCGGGACCGGGCGGGGTGAGCCAGCCCGGGGGGATGAACATCCACCGGGACCCGGCGGGGTGAGCCGGGACCCTGCAGGATGGGCCAGCCCCACGAGGATGAACGTCCACCGGGACTCGGCGGGACCAGCCTGGATTCGCGGGATGAGCCGGACCCTCGGGATGCTCCGGGACCCTGCGGGATGAGCCGGAACCCTGCGGGATGCTCCGGGAGCCTGCGGGATGAGCCGGACCCTCGGGATGCTCCGGGAGCCTGCGGGATGAGCCGGACCCGCGGGATGAGCCTCCACCGGCGGCAGGACGCGGCGGAGTCCCCCCTTTCCATCCCAGCCTGCTGTGACCCCCCCTTCTCGGCACGTCCCAGCCCTCCCTCGAGGGTGCGCGGCCGGGATTAGGGCAGGGGGGTCCGGGGAATCGTGCCCATGTGGGAGGGAGCTGCAGGTTTGGCGGGGGACCTGGAGTAAGGAAACAGCAGCTCTCTTCCCAAGTATCTTCCCTGTCAGCCCTCTCCAGGCAGGATCAGGCCGGGGACACCGGGTCCCTCAAGCACCGGGATCTTGGTGGTGATGCTTTGCCTGGAAATGGGGCTGGGGGAAGGTCAGAGGTGCTGGGGAGAGCAGGGACCCCCAGGAACACCCATCCATGTTGTGTGGGGACATTCTTGGAGGGGGCCCAACCTGCTGGAAGCTGGAGTCTGCTCTGTTCCAATTACCAGCTTAATAGCTACATCGAGCCATTAAAAATGCATCAGTGCCTCCGAGGAAAGAACTTCAGGAGAAGTGGAAAATTCATCACTTTGAGTTCCCTTATTAGGAGAAAAGGTGTTTTTTTCCCCCCATTTGTCTCAAACAGAGGCAAAAAGAGGTTATTTCTGCCTGGTGACTCCCCCGTGGGACTGTCACGAGGTGTGAACAGGCAGTGCCCAAACCTGGGTGAGAAGGACACAGCTCCTGCTGCAGAGAAGGGAAAACTCAGCACACCCAACACAGGCAGGGGGCATGGGGACCATCAGGGCTGCAGCAGCTCAGTTCTCCTCAGCTGAAGGGCCAACAGCTCTTCCTGCCCTGTGCTGAGAACGTGTTGGGAGCTTGTTGCAATAATGAGGACACAGGAACCCCAGGTGGGTGCAAAGGAGTGCTCTTTATTGCCAAAAACCCGGCCTCTTGGAGCACATGGCTGGTTATCAGTCCATGCAGTTTTAAGGCACAACAAGGACAAGTCAACCAAGCACCATACACCCTGACATGGACATGTGGCAATCACACAGAGCATCTCTCTCCTGTCTCTCACATCTCTCTACCCCTATTCCAGCTGGGCCACTCGTCCATAGTTCCCTTTTGCTTAGCCTAAGGAACAGGCTTGGAGCCATGTTACAAGGCCTTCCCTTTACAAAGCCTTGCCTGTGGGTAACACAAGCAGTCCCTCTAAAAAAGTAGACCCCAGTGTGCTCCCCAGTACAGTGCAGGTGTTTGTACTGGTCATACTGGCCCTTTGCAGAGGAGGTTCAGCAGGAGCTGTAGTGGCAGGACAAGGAATAATGGGCTCAGACTGAAAGGGGGAAAATAAAGGTTTGACACACATAAGGAATTCTTGTCTGTGAGGGTGGGGAAGCCCTGGCACAGAGTGCCCAGAGAAGCTGTGACTGCATCATCCCTGGAAGTGTCCAAGGCCAGGTTGGACAGAGCTTGGACTAACCTGAGATAGTGGAAGGTTACCCCATGCCAGGGGGTTGGAACTGGGTGATTTTTAATGTCCCTTCCAACCCAAACTGTTCAGTCCTTCCATTCCATGGTGGTTCCCTCCAGGAGCTCCTGAGCTGGAGCTCACGCTGTTCCTGAGAGCCGTGTGCGGAGGAGGGCTGGCTAATGGATTAGCAGGGGGTGTGATGATGCAGCCAGTTTTCTGGGGCTGAGGGTTATTTATTTTGCTTAATTTTTCTTTTCTTTTTTTCTTTTTATTCAGACAGTGGCTGAGCCTGTATCTAGGACAGGGGTGGGTTTTTTTTGGTTCAGGTGGCCTGTGGGCACCTTGTCGCTCGATAGTGCAAATTAGCGAGTTCACCCGGGCCAGGGGTTTGTACAAGACGTGTTCAATCCTCCCCTAATAGCTGCCTCACCCAGAAACTTCCAAAGCTCTTGTAGCACCTAAGCACTAATGAGCTGAAGCTGCAGAATAGCAATGAGGCCTCAGGAATATGGATCAGCCTTTCCTGGCCCAGCCAGAGGTTCTCAAATCATTTCAGCTGGCACCCAGAGGGACCAGTGCAGCCCAGCTGGAGGGAAGGGTTTAAGTGAGGTGCATTGGATGGAGAAGTCCTTGCTGCCCATGAGGAGCTGCTGGGGATGTCTCCCAGCTCTCCTCTCCCAACAGAAGTGTAGGTGCCTTGTCTTGAGGAGAGGAGAGCCCAGACTCTGGTTCGGCCACTGGTATCCAGGTGCTTTGGTGCCCTGCCTTTCCCCCCGATCATTGATCATCCCTGGCTATGAGTTTCTATGTTTTGCTTTGTTTTTACTGCTGGGACTGCACAAAGCATCTCCAAGCACTTTCTGTCTGTCCCAGCAGCCTGGTTTGCACATCCAGCCCCAGAGAGCGTGTATTTATGGAGTGAGTTGTGCCACAGGTCCATGCACAGCTGCTTTCCTGCTCCATCCCCTGGGAATTGCACAGGACCAACAACAACTCCCCATAAACAGGGTGCTGAAAACTGGGGTGATTTCTGCTGGAGCCCCAAACCAGGGGGAAAACTCCTGGCTTGCCCAGTGAATGTCAACCTCCAGCCTTCCCTCTCAGCTTGAAACTCCTATTGATTTCTCAGAGGCGGGGATGCTGCTGGGGGAGCGTGGGGGTGGGAGAAGGAAGCCTCAGCAGCGCAAAGCCTGGAAATATCAAAGCTTGACGCCAGCGCTTTGGGGGTGACCGGGGAGGTCACCTGCCCCGCGGGGAGCCCCGGTTCCCCGGTGGGTTTGCCGGGAGCCTTTCCAGCCCCGCGAGCGCTGGCTCTGGCCCCTCGCATGCTGCGTTAACCTTTCTGGAAATACCAAGCGGAGCTGGAACACGCTGTTTATTTCCAGACGCGGGAGCGGCGGCGGGCGCTGCAGGGACGTGGGCAGGGGGCTGAGAGGAGCCTGGCGAGCCACGGTGGCTTTTTGCACTTGATTTACACCTCGGAGCAGCTCGGGGTGGAGGAGGAGGCAGAAACCTTGATGAGCCAAAGCTGCTACCTTGATATCAGCTGTGTTTTCCTCAGGGTCATTCCCCGCTCAGGGCCGCTTGTTCTCTCCTGGAGTGATACGCTCCTTTCCTCTGACTGAAGCTGGGATTTCATAAATAAACCCCAAGGTTTCAGACAAAAGCTCTGGCTTGGGTCCGAAGCTGCCCCAAATGCCACGAATGCTGTGTGGCTGCTCCAAGCGCCGCTGCTCCGCTCAGAGAGAAAATTAATTAGCGTTTCCCAGGTCATCCCGACCCTCTGCACGGGCTCTGCAGAACATCACCGCCCGCAACAGGTCCCGGCAATGAGGAGCTGATGAGTGATGCTGAGGGTCCCCCAGGATGTGCCCGTGGATTGGGAACGCTGCCGGGGAGCCCTGGCTGTGGCAGGAGGTTTTTGGCTGCCCCATCCTCGGCAACGGGAGCCCCAGGGATGCTCTGCGCTTGCAGGCTCGTAAATGGCTCTGTAAATACCCAGCAGCTGCGGTGAATCGATCCGGGCTGGCTCTGCACGGCTCCGGGCACAGGCACACACCCGGCAAAGCCGGGCGGGAGCGCTCGGCAGCGCTCTTGGGTGGAATTTTGGGAGCCCTGGGGGAAGGTGAGGAGGGGCTGGTGGCTCCCAGAGCTGTGCTGGTGTGAGGGTGGCACTGGGATTTCTCAGGCAGTGGTGCCTCCAGCTTGTCTTCTCAGCCCAATGTTTTTCATAGCGGTTGTGGGGTTGTTTTTTTTGAAATTTATGCCGTGCCTCTTTTCAGGAGCCTCTCCAAACTGCCCCAAAGTGGTCTGGGGATTCTGGTGGCTGCACCCCACTTCCCAAAGGTCTCCCGGGCTCTGACCTGGCCCCTTTTGGTTTAGAGGGGATAAGCTGGGGTGGGGACCTTCAGCTGTGAGGACCCTCCGGCCTCTCCCTCACCTTTGCCATAACTCAGAGTGGAATCCTCAGGAATTTGGGTTTGCTGTAGGTTGGAGCACCTGATTGTCCTGTGGGGAACCTCAGCCAAGACTGCAATGTTGTTTTTGGGGATGCAGAGCAGCCCCTGTGACCTGCATTTGGAGGATCCTTCTCCTCGGGGAGGGGGGCAATGCCAACCCCCACAGGGCCTTGATGGGGGTCCCCACTCCCCTTTCTGTGCCCTCCCTGAGCCCCAGCAGCAGCAGGACGTGTCCTTCCTCATCATCCTGCCCCACCCTGAGTTTCTTTAATTACAGCTTTGAGAGAGATCTTCCCCTTTATTCCCCCAAATCTTCTCCTTAATTAAAATCCTCGATCTGGGCCAGCAGGAAGCAGCTGTTGCCTCTTTGCAGCGTGCTTGGGTGTGCTGCAAGCTGCCAACCTGATTGTGGGCCACGCAGGGACAGGACAGGGACAGTGCAGGGATGGGGGCACTGGCATTGTCACTGTCCCACCTGGCACCCCGAGGTGAGCTGGCTGCTGGGACCAGCCTTGCCCTGCCTGTGGAGAGGGCTGAAATCATCTGAGCTGTGAGGGGGATCCCTCTGCATCCTTCCCACCTTGGAGCCCTTCCAGTGGGGATGCAGATGGGGAGTGCAACGAGCCCAGACTCATTTTGGGTTTGCCCAGCTCCTGATCTGGAGAAGGGCTGCATGATGTGGGTGGATGAAGCTGGGGCTGGGATTGTTCCTTCAGTTTTGCCCCTGGGATTCATGATGTATCTGGCCAGGGGGCAGCTGTTTGTCATTCCTCCTCTGCTGCAGAGGAAGCCTGCTGGGAGCCCTGCAGGACCCAAATCCATCACTGGCACCTCACAGGGACCCGCTGCCACCCCTGTGTCCCCATTCTTGCCACATCTTGGGGACATTCCTGCCATGGCCTCTGCAGCCCCCTCATGTTTTCCCCCAGAATTAGCCCGGGGAGGTGACTTTACCCCTCCCTGCCTGCCCGGGGCAGGCATTTCTGCAGCGATCATCAAAGCAACAGGGAAGTGTCAGGAGCAATTAGTGAGCTGGTGGTGTCAACTTTATCACAGATGATGTGTCTCTTCTTAATGAAACTTGTGGAAGAGAAAAGCAGGGGAAAAAAGGAAAAGGCTGCTGACAACAGATGTATTATTTCACCTCAGATTTACTGGTGCATGCATTTTTCATTCATGGAAGAGGCTGATATGCAGATTTATTCAGAGCAGAGCAGGTACAACCCTCAGTGGATCAATTCCTGTAGCAAGCTTAGGAGAAAAGGATTTGGCTGAGCAAACAGCCATGCAAGGCACTTCCCAAAGCCAGCCCCAAATTTTGTGCCCAAGATGGGCTAAAAGGCCAATCTTATTTTTTTTCCTCCGAATCCATGCACTTCATCCCCAATTCTGTTCCTGTTTTTTGGCCAGGGGAGACTTTCACTGTCTGTTACAGCTTGTGTTTCCCATCTACTTCAGCTGGGGTGGCCTGGATTGGTTTTGTTCTTCTTCCAGCTCTGCTTTCCCCCAGGGTGGCTTCACCCCTACCCTGCTCTGAGAGGCTGAATTTATATTGTGGCATATATATATATATATACATATATATATAAAAATTGTATTATTTATATTGAGATGGCTTCTTCAGGAGACTCTTCTTTGTTCTGGCTCCTTGGTCACCAAAGTCATACCTTGAACCTCAACACCAGAGCCAGGTGTCTCTTCCTGGTAACTAAAATTTGGCCTCCAGACGTGTCTGAAGCTCTTTCCCTTCCATACAGAGCATGTTGTGGTTTCTCTGTGATTTGGGGGCTCTGCTCCCTCTGAAAACCAAGTAGAATTTAATCTCCCTGCAGTGATGAAAGTGAATCCAAGAAAAGTATTTGAGGTGTTTTTCCCTCTCATTAGGAATGGAAGACAGGAGCCTTCTGTCTTCTGGGTACTATACAACCAGCATGAATTATTTAGGACCAAGCATCTCTCCGATAAATAATTTTTTTATGTGGGGAGATTAAATCTGATTTTTTTTAAAAGTATAATAACAAAAGCAATTTCTCTCTCATAAGTCTTCATATTTCACACAGCAACGAGATCCCAGGCATCCATTCCTGTATTGATCAGCAAATAGGTCCTTATATAGATTTAGTTCACCCAACCTTGTTTAATTTTGGATTCATTGATTCAATGCAAAGATCTAGATGAAAAGCAAGTGGGCTGTTTCCAGTGCTGGTGATGCTATTTTTAAATAAATCTAGTGCACGCTAAAATAAATATGCAAAACATTTTGTAAGGCCGTGTACGGGTGGGGAGACCAGATGTACTAAAATATTTAACAAACTTTTTCCTGATTTCTCGAAATGAATGTTTTATTTACTAAACACCAGTGGAATTTAATCTCACCCAATGTTTGCTCCGAGGCTGTCCCACACCCATTGTCTGGGGTGAGCAGGAACGTGGGACCTTGGAGGAACTGTCTGTGCAGTGACATTGGTGGCACATTTAAATGCAAAGCTCATTAACCGTGTCTGGGATTTTTTGTTTGTTTCTCCCTTTTTTTAATGTTCACGTTCCTTACAAGAGCAAGAGATGAAATATCCATCTACAATTCCCTTTCATCTCTAGGCATGTTTGGTTGTTGTTTCCCCCCCCCCCCCCCCCCCCCCTTCTGTTACTCAGATGACAAAGTTTCTCATTTGGAATTTTATTTGATTTCAGAAGATGAGAAAGAATTAAAAGCATCTTCAGGAGGCTGGGCTCTCCTTACTCTATCCAGGATCCTTCAGGAGGAGGATGAGTGACTTGGCAAAGGCTCCTGCCCCCAAAAGATGGAGTTCATCCCAGGGTCAGAGCTGCATCCTGGCTTTTCCTTCACCTGGGGTGCCCGTCCTGCAGATCCTACAGCTCCCAGCCTGCTCTCCTGGGGAATGGCATCCCACTCTGGGTGTACGTGCCTGTCTCCTTGAAACCCTCTGCCTTCAATCCAATCAGATTTAATTGAATTGTGGTTTTGATCACATCTGACGGTGGCAGAGATCTTGCTGATAATCAGATTCCCGTGGGAGACGTGGAAATGGGGCTGGTGGAGGAGGGAGGAGAGACAGGGGCCTGTGTGAGGCCACTGGTCCTGTGAGACACCAGGGAAGTGACACAGCAGCCAAGCTCTGTCCACTCTGGGGTCAGGTCACATTTTGGGGACGGGTGAATTAACTGAATGTCTCAGTGGGAGCTGAATCCTGCAGGTTCTGTTGGTTTTGGTTTAAAAAAAAGGCAATTTCCTTGGCAAAGCCCTCCACCTTGCTGCGGGTTGGAGCAAATCCAGCATCCCCCAGCACTCCTCGTACCCAGCTTGGCCTCATCCTGGCCTGCCTGGAGCCTGTGCAGGGATGTGACCCAGCTCTCTGCACATCTGCCATCACTCACACACCTGTGTGGCAGTGGACAGCAGCAATTAATTACAGGAATTAATGTGTGATTTACATGAATCCAGCTGGAAGTGCAGCCCCTGGGATGGGGGAATATTCCTTGTAGAGCTGTGCTGCCCCCTGCTCCAGTTGCCTTTCTGTCAGCAAGTGCTCCTTGGGGTGTTGATTGTGCTTGTGATTATGGCCTCCAGAAGAGGCTGAAGGTCTTCTCCTTCTGTGTTGTGGTTTCTCTGTGATTTTGAGTAACGAAACAGGAGGGGAAGAGCAAGCAGCAGCAGCTTCTCCTCCATCCCTTGGTCTTGCCAGGGGCTTGGGCATGGCAGGGAAGACCTTGGATATGCTGAATTGCCAGGAATTTCCCTCCAGATTAGGATGAAAACAATATCCTCCACCCTGACCTCAACTTCTCCCCTGAGATGCTGGAGGGACACGTGTCCCCCATTCCAGTGCCAGTGCTGCTGACCCCAGGGCACATGGGGAAGAGAAGATGAGGGTCCACAACACCACCCCGACCCCTGTAGTGCTGTGATGTGGTGTTGCCATTGCACGAGACCACAAGCCTCGCACTGAGTTTGCACATTCCCAGGACAGAGGCTGGGTGGACCTGCTCTGCCTGAACTCTTCTTGACCTTCCCCAGCTCTGCTTCCCTTGGTTTAGGTGTTACAGCAGCTCTTCCCATCGAGCAGGTGGCTGTGGCTGATTTTCCTCATTGCTGTTTGCATGGCACAGCCCAGTGGTTTAATGCACCCGATCTCCTTGCATCAGACAATCCCAGAATGGTTTGGGTTGGAAGGGACCTTCAAGATCATTCAGTTCCAACCCTGGGACAATTTCCACTAGACCACGTTGCTCCAAACCACATCCAACCTGTCTTTGAAGACTTCCAGGGGTGGAGACTGAAGAGATCTATGGCAGTGAACTGCCAGAGGAGGACGGAGGGCTGTAGTTGTGAGTGTACATGAGGAGACTCCTGCTAGGACCCTGCAGTGTGCTGACTTGGTCCAGGAGAGATAGCAACAAGCCAAGAGACTCAAATATCCTGGCCAGAAGGATGAGAGAACATTGCCAAGACAAGCAGGTGTCCAACTGAGCAACTCTGGGCCTGGAGGAGACAGGGGAGTCTGGAAAGGAACAGCGAGGAAAAGAAACTGAGGTGTAAGGTGACAGCTAGAAATAGAAGGGAGCACATGATATTTGTCTCAGAGATATCCTGGGGAAGGCATGAAGGAATCCAGCCTTGAGATCCCCAGCTCCTCGTGTTCAAGCCTTTCCTCTGAAACCCAGCATAAAGCTCTTAAAGGCTCATCTCAGCTCACCATGAGAGAGGACAGAGCTGGGCATGGCAGCTGGGCACTTCCACTGGTCCACTGGCTTGGTTCACACCTCCACTGGTTTGGTTTGGATCAATAATGAGCTAATTAGTTGCTATGGAAATGTAATGTGTGAGAACTTTGGGAAGGAGAAATTATAGGTAATTTTTATTTGTTTGGGCCCTGTTCCTATAGCAACAGGAGAACTTGTCACTGACTACCAGTTGGTTTCCATGGAGTTGGCTGCTAGTTCTGGGTTATTAATGCCTCCAAGCATAAAACAACTTACCTAGTAGGGCTGGTGGATTGTCCTCCATCATCCATGGGAACTCTGCAGTTTGCCAAAGTCGGGGCCTGGCTCTCGCAGTGGAATGTGCACGCTCCCAAAAGTTGGGCTGGAGTGTTCATCATCAGCAGATGCAGTGCTGGAAGGATCGATTATTCTACCCCTCTCTTGAATTGAAGACATCGTGGAATGAATAATCCATCACTTCATAGCTTGTTCTACTCGCAGCATTGCCTGATTTTTAATTGGATTTTCTCCGTCTTCAGCTTCCAGATGCTTGGCGTTGATCTGCCTTTCTCTGCTAAATTAAAAAGTCTTTTAGCACCTGGCAGTTTTGCTGTAAAGGGACTTACTGTAATTAAGTCCCTTCTCATCTCAGCAGGACTGGTTATCCTGAATGAAGGCATTTGTTTTCCTTCAGCCCCTCACCTGACGCGTCCCCCGTTTTCGTGCTCCTCCGAACAAAAGGGATGTGGTGTCTGCTTTGCAGAGGGTTGGAGCTCTGTCGAGGGACCTCTCCAAACTCCTCCAGAAGCTGAGCCTTGGAACCAGACCAAACACTCCTGAGCACTGAAGAGACTGGATTTGGGAGAGATTGGTTTTATGATAGGTTGTAATTTCCCTCCCACCAGCTAACTCCTCAGCTTTCCATGGGTGATAATTACCCAGTAGGAGCTAAAATGTCTCTCCCCACTCCCCTCTTATCAACCCATTCTCCACTTTGAAGGCATCACCACTTCTTTCCAGAATGTCCTGGCCAATCTCTGCAGTCAAGTGAGCTCGGAGTGCCTGCACATCCTCTGTTGTTTTGGAAGATGGTGCAACATCCACCACCTCTCCCTGCCGAGACCCATCTCGCTCCGGCTTTGAAGGCAAAGAAGTTTATCAGCGTGTGGATAAATCTTTAATGATATTTGGCTGAGAGCACCATGCAGTCGGGAGGGAGGCACGAAGCAAAGGGCAGCTCCTCACAACCAGCCCTTCCTCGGAGCTCTTGGCAAGCTCTGCTGCTGGCCCCCAGCTCTGCATGCTGTGCTCGCAGCTGCTCCGTCCCCGTTGGTGAGGCACAGCACAAATGTCTCAAATGAGGGTGCAGAGGGGGATGGAGGATGAGTCCGAGGATGAAGGCTGGCTGCGGAGATGGGAGGAAAATCCTGAGCCATCCCGGTGGGGTCTGGCTGGCAAAGCCAAACCTTCAAGATGGAAGAAGAAAGAGCTCCTGCATCTCCTTAGTGCCACTTGATTTGCAGATAAATTATGTAAGAAATACCTCTGCAAACTCTGTGTTTGTTCTTCCATATGTTTCTTTCCAAGAGCAGTACCCATGAAGGGAGAGACTTGGGAAGTTCTGTATTTAGGCAGCTGGCAACGATGGCTTTAGCACAGACTGGCTGTTGGATGGAGAGTGTTAGCTGGGTGAAGGGGGCACATCCAGCACACCAGGAACCCAGCTCTGGGTTGGGGATCCAGGCTGGGGACCCAGGGGATGAGGGCAGTAGGTGCCCAGGAGGTGACATGCTGGGAATGCAGTGTTATCCCTGCCTGGGGCAGTTGCTGGGGTCCCTGTGCCCCTATCAGTGTCATGGCTATAAATAACAGGGATGTCCTGGGTGGTCACCTCCAGCCTGGCTGTGATCCGTGACTCACCAGCTTCCTGTCCACAGCAACGCTTTGGATTGACTCATGGCTATGGGAGTGTTTCACCCTGAGCCCACAGCCCTTTGATTTCACCAGACACCCTGTGTGTTTACAAGCAAGATATCTCCATTTCGGGGCTGTGAAATCTGGTGACATCCTGCAAAGCCACGCAGCAGATGATGCCTCATCCCGAGCTTCACCTGGTTCTCCTCCTCCCTTTCCCTCATGTGTGGCTGGAGAGAAATGCTTCCTGGCTTGATTGGAGCTGCAGCTCTCCCAAGCTGGGCTTTGCTTCACCTGTGTTGTTGCAATCCCTTGAAAAATCAGTGTTTTTCCACTTAATGTCTCAGCCTCCCTGAGCCTGGAGCAGCCATGGCTCTGCACAAGAGCAGGCATCTGGCCTCATGGAGGTGTGGGGAGGCAAATGATGTGGGCCTTGTTCAAGGCTGAAACAGCATCTGAGAGGGGTCTGAGCATGGAAGGTATCCAACACCTGTGAGGGTGAGACCAGCCTTTGGAAAATGGCTTTGAGTCACAGAATCATGGAATGGTTTGAAAGGACCTTAAAGATCATCTAGTCCCAACCCCCTCATCATGGGCAGGGGTTTGTGTCCCTGATGAGAGTGGAGCTGCACTGCTTTGCTCTGAGCATCTGTCACCACCACGGCACAGCAGGGGACAGGATGCCTGGGCCATGTCACAAGGTAAGGCTGGTGCCAGCTGAGAGAGCAATCCCTTGGGGATGGGATGGCTCCTTGCACGTCCATGCAGGGCTCCTCTCCTCCAGCCCATGCCCCTGCTCTGAGGGCTGTGGTGGAGCTCGGAGGGGTGTGATGGGAAAGGCTGGCGTGGCTGTGGTGAGCACTGGAGCTCCCGCCCGGCTCTGCGGGCATGGTGGTGGGAGGAGGACGCAGTGTTTGTTTATATGACACACAAGCACATGCTTTTACTGTGAGTAACCTTCTCCTGCCAGACACTGGAGCCTTCCACCATGCCCTGTGCTCCAGGGAGCTCCATGGCGGCCATGGGTGTCATGTCCTGGAGCAGGGCAGCCACATCCAGTCCCTGAGAGCTGGCAGCTCCATGCTGGGTCAAGCCTGGCTGGCTGCTCCTTGTCATCCAGCAGCTCTGCCATGACTGTAACAGGCAGGTTTGGGTTGTGGGCAAGACTTGTTTGGGTATGATGCTGTCCCGACCTCCTTCCCCAGGTTTCTGCTGTCCCCAGCCCTTTGTGATGCTTTCAACCAGCTTTCCTGGGAGGTTCTCTAGTGCTGAGGTGCCCAGATGGGCTTATGGTGAAGCCTGGGGTCCTTCCCAATGCTTACCTTCACCTCCCAACACCTCCAGGATTTGTCCATGCCCTAAAAGGCAAACAAACTTCAGAGCAATTGAATTAACTACAGAATGGTTTGGGTTGGAAGGGATCCCAAAGATCATCTCATTCCCACCCCCTGCCATGGGCAGGGACACCTTGCCCTGTCCCATGTTGCTCCAAGCCCTGTCCAACCTGACCTTGAACACATCTTCACAGCCCACCCATTTTTGTTGTTGGTTTTTACCAGCCACAGCTTGGGCTTGGAGCATGCTGTGAACCTGCAGATCCTGGAGCAGCTCAGGAATGGGTAGGGATAAGCATTTCCTGTCATTTGTGACCTCACAGCTTCAGTCTAAACTAAAACTGAGGAGCATGAAGGTGTATCAGAACATCAGATACCAGAGCTACACTGCAGCAAGCCCAGGCTGGATCAGTCCTGGCTGAGAATGCCTTTTTAGCTTTAGGAATGGCCACAGCAGACCCCATCCTGCACAAAGGACTTGCTGGCAGCCTCCTCTCCTCATCAGCTGTGGCCAAGAGGAGGTTGCATGTGCCAAGGGGTGGATCTCCTGCAGCCTCCCGTCCACTCCCTGCCCGCTGCCGGCCTTGCCTCACTAGGAACATGTCTTTCCAGGTGAGCATGGCAAGGTGTTTCCTGTGGAGCCACTAACCAGTGGTTGAGCAAGCATTGCTGGCGTGAAGGCAGCTTCTCCACCTTGCCCAGTCCTTTCCCTGCTCTGGATCCACCCGTGGGGAAATGTCCCTTCTGAGCTCCTGATGTTCCCCAGTTCCTCAGCCTCGCCCATGGGAGCAATGGAGATGTGGTGGCCTCCTCTGGGCTCTGGCAGCAGAAGAGGGTGGTGAGGGCTGGCTCCAAAGAGGTGAGATCTTCCTCCACCAGTGCTTGGGAGGTAGGAGCAAGAGGAGAGCTCCAGGAGCCATCAGGAGCTGAGTGAGTGTGAGTCTGGGGGAGATGGGATGGGTGAGCGTATGCAGCTGCTCCAGCCTTGTTTCACCTCCCACTGAGGTCCAGAAGGCCAGAAAGGGTCATTTGAAGGTTCAAAGCAGTGATCTACAGCAGTCCACGACTGCTGGAAGTGTTCTAGATGCTCAGGGGATGAACCAGCCATCTCCCATGGGACTTGGAAGGGTTAGGAGGAAATTGGGTGTTTTTCTCCAGGTCTGGGCTCCTCATCTGCCCCCAGAGTTGAAGGGAAGAGCGGATGTGATGGCCTGGGGGTTAGCTTGGTGCTTGAAGGGACTCAGGGTGGTTTCCTGGGCTAGCTGGGGCTCCAGCCCCAAGCAGGGCTTTTCCTCCCAGCAGGGCAGCAAGCCCAGAGCAGGTGTCTGTTTTTGTAGGAACTGTTTCTGCAAAGGGATTTCCTTGCTCTGTCCTTCCCCATCCCACCACAGGCTTTTCCACAGGAGTTCCTGGGGGGCGTTTGCAGCACCCTGGGCTGTCTCTGGCAGGACTGCCTGGATTTTTGGGCGCTGACAGGGATTTTATTCTCAGTGTATGGACAGGTCATTTTGTGTCTCCTGTATCCTGCAGGGCAGGTTGTCCAGGTGCTGGTGGCTCTCTGGGGATGCCACCCTCTGTGTCTGTGCCAGTGAGGTGCTCACAGTGTCCAGGGCTGCCGTGGGGATCTGACTCTGGGTGGGACCCACGAGTCACGAGTTTCATCTCTAGGACACCGTGCTCCCTTCTCCCTTCTCCATCCTGTTTAAACTTTCATCACCCAATCAGCTTCTGCAACTGAGCAAACATCATCTGCTAATTAATCTGCACAGATGGGCTTTGTTTGAGCAAGCTGGTGTGCACTGGCCTCAGAGGAGGGTGCAGCAGGGGGCTGGGGTGGGGGCACCTTGCCACGCCCTGCTCCAGGGTTTTCCTCTGTCCAGGAGATTCCTGGGATCACCAGGAGCTGAAGGTGGTCCAGGATATTTGGTTTTGTTGAGGGAGACAGATGAGAAAATAGGTTTTGTGAGACCTGATGGAGCCAGGGAAGGAGGGGACCCCCACTCCTCTCTCAGGTGCTTCTTGCCTCCTCTTGAGCTGCTCCATGCCCTGTGATCACAGCAGCCGGGTTTGAACATGGAAAATGTCGAAATGCTGTCAAAGTTCTCACCCAGAAAACCTCCAAGGAAATGGCAATCTGCATCTCCCAAGGAAAAAAATCCTTTCAGAAGCCCTCAAGTGCTTCAATACCTTTGAATTATTTTTGCTCCCCAGGTAATTATTGCCTCAGTTTGTGCTGAATTGGCAAAGTGCTCCTGTTGCCCCAGAACCTCATTTTTCAGGTGAATCACTGTTAGCTGGTGTTTTCTGCTGCAGTGGTGGCCACAGGGGCCCACAGCACCATGGCCACAGCTGAGGGAAGAGGAGGCAATTTCCCAACCCCGTTAGCACCAGCTCCAGTTCTTTGGGAACTCGGGGCCCTGCCTGCCCCTGCCCTGTCCAGGGAGTGCCTTTTTGGGGACAAAACTGGAAACATGGAGCTGTGCCCTGAGTCCTTTTGTGACTGAGCCCAGCCAGCCATCAGGGAGAGAGACGTCTCCCCCACCTACATCTGCTGGCTGCAGGTGACAGATGCCATGGAGCCGGGCAGCTCCATTTATTTATAAACCACAGGAGAGCAGAGCAGCACTTCCCAGCTTCAGAGACTTCCACCTGCCTGGCAGCCAGATCCCAACCCGAGCTGCCCTCCTCCCTGGCCTCGATTCTGTTTCACTGCCGGCAGCTGGGGCTGCTCTTGTTTTTAATAGAGCATTTCTAGATTACAGCAAGTGACAGGAGAGTGATTTGTGATGGGTCAGGTTTCCTGCCCTTTCTCTTATAGCCCTGGCTTATAAAAATATACTCCCTCTGGGATTGCTTCGAGTCCATCTTTGTTGGCTGGTTCAAATCCCTCATTTTTTATTTGTGTTAGGAGGGCTTGGGAAAGCTTGATGCCTCCTGGTACCAGTGCCCCCCAAAGTCCTTGCCATGGCTGCAGGGTGGGGAAGGCTGATTTCCATCTCTGTGGAGATGAAGGGAGGTGCCCTGGGACCCTCAGGCAGGGAAGGATTCACCTTGACTCCACTGGAAGGGAGGCCTTGGCCATCACATGGTCCAGTTTCACAAAGACTCATCTCATGTGCCCTGAGTGTGCTTTGCCTTTATTTAGAGGTCCTGATCTCACTGCCTATATAAAAATCTCTGGCTCAAGAGGGAATCTGTTGGCTTTGGTGTGTGGCTTGAGGCTGGCTTTGGTGGGGACTGATGTCTCAGGGGACATCAAATGAGCAATTAACTGAGGCTGATGAAAGGATCTGAGGGAAGAGTTTGGAGCAGAAAGCACCATGGGTCACCTCACCCCTCCATCGTGCCCCACTCTGCCTCCCTGTGGCTTCTCCCTTTGACAAAGGGCCTCACAACCACCACTAAATGGAGATTTATTTTTTTTTTTTCCTGAGCAATCAAGACTGTCCCTGGTTCCCGAACAGGGAAACAGGATGGGATGAGAGGAAGCTGTTCACCCAAGCCCATGCAAAACCTCAGCAGCAGATCTGAGTCCCAGCCTCCAGCACAGCTGCAAATCCTCCTGCTGATCTCTGCTTTGCTGAAGAGCACCAGGGGATTTTTAGAGGTCCTGTTGAGATTACTGTCATTTTTCTCTCCTTACTTCCTCTCCACCTTGGCAAAATCCATTTCCTTTATTTGTTTTAGGCTTTCACCGTGGCAACAAAGCTAGGAGAAGATCCCTTTATTCTGCAGGACCCCTCTAAAAAAACCTAGAGGGCCTCCTCAGCCTGTACAAGTGGATGCAACTCTTGTTTCCCAGTGCTAGGGGTGCCAGTTCTTCCCCTTGAGAGCCCTTCAAGCACTTCCACTCCAGCTTTTAAGAGGTACAGCATGGACCTCACTGAGAGCAGAACATCTCCAGGGCCTTCAGGAAGACAGAAGCACAGCAGGGCAGGCAGAGGAGGCCACCAGCCCCCTGGGACATGCCAGGCTAGGAGAAGGCACCTTGCAGGATGAGGAGGCTGGGCTGAGGCAGTGCTGCATCCATCCCAAACAGGCTGGATGTGCTGGCTGCATCCCTGTGCCGTGCTGGGGCTGGGCTGGAAGGAGCCCAGGGAGAGAAAATTGGCTGGCAGAGGATCGGGTGAGCAGCAAAGAGCTTGTTGCTCAGGCAGGAAATTGCTGTGTCCCAGAGCCCTGGCCTCTGCTGCAAGCCCCCCTCGACTGGGGATGGTGTGGGCAGAGCTGTGGTACCCAGCTTCAGAGGACCTGCAGAACCACAGCTAAAAACCAGCTGGGAATCGTGGAAATGCAAGTCCTGGCTGTTGGCACCTGCAAGGGCACTGTGCTGCAGTGTCCCAGCATGGCACAGCCCTGAGCTCAGCTCCTGGTGCCTCTGCCCGGGCTCCCAGGGCAGGGAATCATCCTCTCTTGCAGCATTTTGGGTGGCTGAGATGCTTCTGCAACAGCAGTAACTGGCTTTGAGTCTGATTCTGACCTGACAAAGCCCTGCTAATGCAGCTCCTGGATCAGAGCCAGCAAAGCTGGGGTGGAATTTCACCTTTCTCCACAGAGGGAGATGCTCAGACTTGGATATGTGCAGGCAACGTCTCTCTCCTGCTCAGACATCGCTCCCATTCTCAAACCAAGCAGGATGGGAGCTGCTCTCCCTGTGGGGAGCTGTGGGGTGGGATTGGCTTGTGGCACAAACACAAGCCAATCCCATGGGCTCAGCCTCCCAAGATCACTCAGGAGTGCAAATCTTTGCATGCTGTAGGCACGGCATGGATGGATATGATGAGTTGTTTGCTGGGATAAAGGAAATGCATATCTAAGCCAAGGCAGGGTGGGCAGGCAGAGGAAAATGTTCAGGGTCTGGTTTGAGACCCAGAGCTGTAAGGAGACTTCTCTCTCCCCATGAGGTGTTTCCAGCCCAAAGACAGGCAGGGAAATACCTCCATTGCCTTTGGAGGGTTTAACAGAGAAATGGGGAAACTGAGACAGGGAGATGTGCTGAAACTCATGCCAGGAATTAATCTGAAGTGCTTGGGCTCCCTTGGCTTACATGTCCCTCTGTCTTGTCCCTCCTTCTCTGGACTAAGGGGGTCAGGGAGAAGGTACAGTCCCATCTTCATGAGGAAAATAGAAAGCTCCATGTCCATAGCCTGGGTATGCAGCAAAAACCTTTGCAAGATGGAAAGGCTCTGGAGAGGCTGGTTTCCAGGAGGGGCTCTTGGATGCTGAAAGACCCAGAAATGCCAAAAAATACAATGACTGTAGCAATCTAGAGATCCAGCAGCTTTGAAGATGCAGAGGTGAACCCTTTCCCAAAGGGAGGGAAGGGAATTTGAGGGGTGGGAAATCTCCCTGGCAGTTATGCCATCACTTTAGGAAACAGGGTGCCAGCCTGAAAGAAGTGGCCCCAAACTCACTTCCACCCCCTGAATTAAGCAGGAAGGAGACAATAATAAAAGCACAGTGTCCCGACAAATATAATTAACAGGGAAAAAAAAAAAAAAAAAAAAAAGAGAAATTTTTCAAAGTTTGGGTCCTCAGCAACGATGTTTTATTCATGGCCCGGCAGGGAAGTGCTGGCGGTGCCATTAATTATGGGAGCTGCCGGGTGCTGCGCCTGCTCCGGCGAGCTGGGCTCGCCTTTATCATCCTGACACCTGGAACGGGGATCTGGGGCAGCCTGTGGGGCCACCACGCTCAGGGACACGAGCCTGGCTGCTCCCCCCTGCCACCATCCGTGCTGCTGGGCGTCCTCAGCCATGCGGAGGGTCCTGCCGTGCTTGGGGGAGGAGCATCACGTTCCCAAAAAAGGCAGATGGAGGGTGGGCAAGCAGCCCCAGGGATCACCATCCTCCCTGTGGATGGGAAGATCTTGGCAGTGCCGCTGAAGCAGCACAAGTCGTGGCTTGGTTAAAGACCCAAATCAAAAGGGATAATGATGATGTAAAAAAGGACATTCAAAGCACACTTAAAGAGCTGGTTGGAACCATCCCCGGGCTTGGTGCATCCCCCCAGGAGCAGCTCACAGCTCTGATTATTTCCTATTCTGGGAAGTCTCCCCAGTAACTTTCCAGAGAGGTAATAAATAAAATATTTAGTGTTCAGCAAACTAAAGCAGGTGCAAGAACAGCACAAATGGGAGAAGGGACCTGTGAAGGGTCCCCGTGGGAGTCGGCTGCAGCTTCCAGAGATGTGAAGGAGAGAGACCAGCACAAATGGGGCCAGTCTGGGACAAAGGTGACCTTGCAGCAGGACATCCCTGTGCATCACATTTGTACCCCTGGAAGTGACCAAGGCCAGGCTGGGGCTTGGATCAACCTGGAGTAGAGGGAGGTGTCCCTGCCCATGGCAGGGGTTGGAATGAGCTGAGCTTTAAGGTCCCTCCCAACCCAAACCGTTCTGGGATTCTATGAAAATATTGCCTTGAAAGAAACCTCTCCAGAAATCTCTTTGAAATACAGAAGTGGTGAAACAAGGCCGGAAACTGGGACCACGACCTGGGGGCAGAAGAAGAGGGTGACCTGTGGCATCATTAGATCCAGCCCAGGGCTGTACCAGGGGTGCTGGTGCTCCTGGTTGGTGGCATCACACAAAGAACAGGGACTTTTGTGTCTGCAGAACCTGAAAAGGCAGGTGACAAAGCAGGAGAAGCTTTGAAACAGCAGGAGCATCCTCAGAGGAGCAGATGCTGGATTAATGAGTGAAACAACCTTTGGCTGCCTGGCAAGGAGGGACGGGCCCTGGGAGCATCGGGCAGCGGGTGGCTGGGGACCCAGCAGGCTCCTGCTGTCACCTGTGGTGCAGGGAGCTGATGACAAGGGACAGCCCTGCCTGGCTCTCCTGGGAGGCTGCTGGGACCAAGTGCTGCACTCACCCATCTCTTTTAATCAAGGTAATGCTCAGTTGTGCCTGGGCCCGGGCGGTGTCACGGGAGGATTGATGGCCTGGCACACCCAGCCCCGGTGACAGCCTGGAGTCAGATGGCCCCGCTCTTCCACACTTCCAAATCCAAACTGCATTTCATTTCTGCAGGAGATGCAGGGAGGGAAGGGGCTGTCTGAGCATTTCTGCCTGCATTCTCAGCCCCAAATCTCTCCTGGCTTTGCTACCCCATGAGCAGAGCTCCACCAATCCCAAATCTCTGCAGCTCTGTGGAGGGATGAGCTCTGTTCCTGACCTTATGGATTCTGGTTGGATTCAATGGGTTTTTAGGAGCAAAGGATGTGTCTAAAGAGTTTTGTCTAGGAGATTCCATCCTACACTCAAGGGGCCCATATCCTCCAAAATGCAGAGAGACCCAGATCCCCTGGGCTGTGTGACCAGGGAACCAGCCTCAGTTACTCAGAGGGATGTAATTAGATTAATTGGTGTGAGTATTAGAGGGAAGATGGTGTACTCTTACCCAGTTCAACCTAACGAGTGGAGAGACATCCTCCTCCCCAGCCTGCTGGTTCTAAATAGGAGGAAACAGGCAGGGTGGGTTGGATGCTGGGCAAGGGTTGCCTGGTGTGGGGTCTGGTGGTGGGGGGATGAGTCGTGCCTGTCTCAGCCCCTCGGTGCCTCCCCCAGCTCCCTCAAGGGGGTCTCAGTGCAGCATCTTCGGGGGAGGTGGCGTGGGACAGTCTGTCACTGCAGCAGGGCTGGGCTGGCTCCCAGGCATGGCAGCTCCATCTGCTCCTGCAGAAAGCCCTCCTGTTCCGCCTCCACAGCCAGCCAAAGGTACCTCGTAACCCTTGCTCGGGGCTGGCTCCACGCAAAGCCCTGTGCTCTATAAAAAGCCACGCTCCCTGGGAAGAACCCCCCTCAATTAGGACTTTTTTTAGAGACACCTGATGATGAGCAAATCTCCCCTACAGTCTGGAGTGGATGCTCTTGGAAAGCAAATCTGGGAAGAAAGGATTTGTGAGGAGAAAAGGACACGTCCATGGGGGCAGAGGGGCAGGGACCTGCTTCTCATGGACTGGGCTGTTCAGGGGTAATCAGCAGCAGCACTTGCCTTATCCCTGAGCCCTTCGTCTTGCTCTGAACGTGTCAGTCCCTGAAACTTTAATGCCTTTACACTGATGCTTTAATTATTAAGTGTGGAGGTAATGGAGAAGCCAAGCTGGAAGAGGTGGCTGCTGTGCAGGGGGGCAGTCCTGCATCCTGGGCATGCAGGAGGCTGCAGAGTGGATCTGAGCATCCCAGGGCTGCTGAGCAACACAGATCAGACACTGCTCTGGCTTCATTCTTAGTGCTTTTTGGAATTTCCTACATTATATTCCTGCTGTGCAGGGACCACGGAGGGTCCCGGTACCTCTTGCTCTCTGCCCGTGGTGTGTTTGGTAAAGTTTGCCAGAGGGGGTGGATGTTCTTGAGGGACTGACAGAGGAGATGTTTGTGATCCCTCTGAATGAATGTCTGTGCCTTGGTTGTCTGTAATTTGGGAGAGAACTGTGAGCTGTGTGGCTGCTTCCAAGGTTCTTTCCCAAAGGGAATGCTGTCAGATTGAAGTGGAGGGGAATGAGCTCGTCTGCAGCCACGATTGGAGCCTGATGGTGCTGGGGAAGAGCCTCCCTCTAGCTACAAAACTGCACCGTGCTTGCCAAAAAATGTAAAGCTCTTGTGCTAACAGGGTAATTAATTAATTACAGCTCATTAAAAGAATTACAATCCCATTAGTTCCTTTGGATCATGATGGGGGGGAGCTGATCCTCAGAGGATGAGACTGAGGGCACTCCAGGCTGCTGAGAGCTGCTCTTTGCACTGGGGGAACTGGGGGTGCTCTGAGGCTGATTTGTGGGGATGGGGTTCTGCTCAGAGAGCCCCTCTTGGCAACCCCTGAATGATGGCCCTGTGCTTCCAGGGAAGCAGACATTGAAATTGCTCCTGCCTTCCCAAAACAGCAATGCCAGCACTGCTGCGTCCCAGCCTGCTCCCAGGAGCTTGTGCTGGTTGTCAAACTCTGCTCTGTCCTGCCGTGCTCTGCCTACATCCCTGTTTAGAGCTGCCTCATGAGACTCTGCCTGAGGAGGGATGGATCAGGATAAGTATCTGATCCCATGTGGGACAGGTCATGGGGTCCTGGCACTGCAGCTCTCAGCTCTCTCTGGGAGCAAATCCTCCCTCCTGCCCTCCTTCTCCCCTTGAAATCCCATTAACGCTTCCTTTATTCTTTGCTTCATGTTGCTGTCACTCGCCGGTCGCTCGGTTCTTTGATCCCTTTAATTTATTATTTTTATTTCACAGAATCTTTTATTATGGCTTTTTTTTTTTTTTTTTTTTTTTTTTTTAAATAAGAAAAAGGCTCTATCTTCGAGGCTGGGTGAGAGGGGACCTCTCTGATTAAATATAGCAATGAGACGTGCTGCTCACCACGTGCCAGCCCTGGGGTGTAGGGTTTGTCCTCCCAGAACTTGGGCAGTTTCCCTCCTCCTCCGTGCTGGGACATGGAGGAGTTCTAGGGCCTGCCATGAGTCCAGATAAATTGCTCCAGACCTAAAGCCCTGACTGGAACAAACACCAAGTTTCCTCAATTTCCGTTCCCCGAGCCTGATGCTCAGAATCTGGGCGTTTCTGTAATGCAGTAACATACCTCATGAATAAAGATTAAGTTGATTAAAAAGGAAAACCCAAAGCAAGGCTGAATAAAAGTGATTTCCAGAGATTAGATGCTCTGGCACATCAGGAGTTCCCTAAAGGGCTGAGCTAACATGTTCAAACATAAGAGCTTTAAGCCCTTTTCCCTGCTTTGTAACTAATGGCTTTGGGTTGGGAAGACTGACTCTCCCACTTGATAATTGTCCCTGTGGGACACACTGAAGTTTCATGCACTGCTCCAGAGGCCAGAATCCCCTGTAACCTGCTCCCTGCTTTCCATGGGATGTGCTTTGGGAAGGAGTTGCACAAATACCTCCCTTCCCAGCGGCCAGATGTGGGGGGAATGGAGCAAAGAAGGGGGATGAGCCTTTACCCCAGCAGCCACAGCTTCCTCCATGCTCCTGGGCCCCTAAACTGGGGATCTCTCCTGTGCCATGGAGTCTAAGGAAGAGAAATAGTGAGAATCAAAGTTTTTTTCTTATTTGTGAAAGCCAGACTGAATATGAGGTGTGTCCATGTGATGCCCCAGCAGACAGTGTCATGCCTCAAGTACCCAGTGCAGATAAGGAAAAATACTCAACTCCTTTTGCTGTGCATCAAATCCAGTGGGCTGCTGATGTCACAACTGAGCTTTCCCTCTGCCACATAAATCCAAAGATACATCCTCTCTGAAAAATGGGGAAAAAGGGAGGGGAGAAGCCCCACAGACTTTTCTTTCTCCAGGGAATCTCCTTCCCTGGGCCCCAAAGCTTTGAACCTGCCTCTTGCATGCCTGGGGTGATGCTCTGGTGTACGCTGGGAAAGGGGCACTGTGTGTTCTTTATTGGGACAGCAGGGAAAGGAATGTGCATACGTAATCTGGAAAATCTTTTGTCCGGGATTTGCAGGGGTAGATATAAGGACAGAATCCAACTCGCTCCATTTTAATGATGCAACCTCTGTCTTCATCAGAATTTCCCATTTGTGCTCAGGGCTGCAGCAAGGTCGCTGCTCTGGGCCAGGGCCATGTCTTGCTAAGCCCAGTTTGAGCGAGCAAAACCATTCCTGTACCTGGGAGATGATAACATAATTGGCCTTTTAAATTCTGACCTGAAAATGTGAGGTTTTCCATGCCACACATCCCACTCCCCCGTCCCCATTTCCCCTCCTCTCTGGAGATGCTGCCACTGAGCTAATGCTGGTTGTGCCTAACTAGGAAACCAGCCCCAAGGTGAGGCTTTGTGTGCCCCAGCATGTGGGGAAGCCCATCCCAAGGTGGGCACACCTGGAGTGGAGCATCCTCAGGTGGCGACTGCAGAGCAGGATGCCAGCAGCAGCGAGGGGTAGAAAACAGCTAATTTAAAGATTTGCATGATGGATTTCTAAACTTGATTATGCAGCGTGGTAGCTGGTGATGGCAGGGTCTAAACTTGGTGATCCAGGATCCTCTTCCTTGTCCCTGCATGACCCAGGAGCTGCGATTCCTGCTGTAGTATTTTTGTGTGTGTGTGAGTGTGAGTGAAATTCCATCACGGGTAATTACACCCCGACTCTTCAAATTCCTTGGGGAGCAGGGAGGCAGTTGCTGGTCCTGTGCCTGCCAAAGGAGTCTCAGGTGTCAGCGAGCTGCAGCCTGGAGGTGGCTGCATTGCAGGCTCTGAGATGCTCGCAGGCACTCGCGCCGCCGCGGCTGCTTCACTCTCTGATTTCTTATCAAAATAAAATGCCTGTCTCCCTCTGAGTTTCTCAACAGCAATGGCAGGGGGGAGGATTGAAGGGTGTATTCATCTGCTGCCCGTGCAGTTGGGACAGTTGTGCTCCGATGCTGAAGGATGCTGTCTGAGGAAGGTGGGAAGAGCTTTGAATCCAACTGGAAATGCAGCTGGTGGAGCAGCAACTCCCCCCTGCTCCTCTCCCTTCTCCCTGCAGTCACAGCCATTCATCCCAAGCAGTTGTATCCAGCGCTGTGTTTCAGCAGGAATTGCTTCCCCATCAATCCAGCTGCTATTTCTTTCCCCCCGAGGCTTCCAAAGGCAGTAAGTCTGCAGCAATGTGCAAATATTGGAGAGCTGTGTGTGGGGGATTAGTGACTTGGCAATTAAAATATTTGACCTACATCTTGTTGAGTACCAGCAAGGTCAGATGGAGCTGTGCTTCTTCCCAAAACTTCTTCCCAAAGGAATTTTGTTGCAGTTACTTCTGTTGGAACAGGCTGCTACTGAACATAAAGGGAAGGGCTCAGGGTCTGGATCCGTGGAGCTGTGCAAGGGCTGGACCCCTCAGCAGGGATTTTGGGGGTGCTGGGAGTTTCTGAGGGCGGGCTGGAGATCATCTCTACAGCACAAACACCCCATAATATTTACAGGACTCTTCCCACAAACACAGCAGAGAACAAGCTTCTCCTTTTGTTCCTGAGATTATACGTGCTGAGAATCCTTGTCCAAACAAATGAGTAGGTTTTTCTTCCAGCAAACATCACAGATCTCTCCTTTTTTAAAATTTTTTTTTTCCTCTTCTCCTTTTCACATGTTGTTGGCTCTGCTCTGCAAACAATGTTCTTTTTAAGCCAGGGCAGAGAACTCTGTGTGTGTCCAGAGCACGATGTGACGGCAGGAGCCGGCGATGTCCGCTTGGCAGGGAGATTAAGCGGAAATCTTTTATAAAAGCTCCTCTCATCCCAAAGCAAGGGGAGGGGGAACAAAAACAAAGCCCCCCCAGTACTGCTGGATTTGGATGGTTTGCTCACAGCTGGGGCTACAGGGACAGTAGTCAGAGGGTTCTTGGACACCCCCAGCCTGAGGTTGGGCACAAACCCTCCTTGGATTGGAATGGTGATGAGTGGCTGTAACAGGGCTGGAGGAAAACTGTGAATTTGCTGCTTTGGACTGTGGGCTGTTGATTGTTTTTCCAAAATCCACTTGTATAGCTGGCATCCCCCAACAACCTGGGGAAGATGTTTTGGGCTGTAGTTTGAGTTATAACAGGGATGCCTTGTTGTGACTGGGTACAGCAGCTCTGCCTCTTTACTCCTACCCTTGGAAAAGTGTCTGCTCCCAGCCTGCCTGCTCCAGGCAGGGCTGCTAAAACACCTTGCTGCCAATCTAAGGGAACTTGGAGTTCCTACCTCCTGAAACTGAGCAGAGGAAGCTGTTGGCATATGCTAAATAAGCCCAGAGGTGATTGCAGCCCCTTGGGTGTGATCACAGGGAAGTGCTGAGCAAAATCCCTGTGGCTGGTCTGGGAGTTGCTGCTGGTTCCAACACCATGAAATCCCAATGCTCCTACCCCCACCTGCTAAGCAGGTGCTCCAGGATGCTGTCTCAGAGCAGGAGAAGCCCAGGCCACTGTTGGTCCCAACTGATGCTCAAACCAGAGCCCAAAAACTGAGTGGATCCTCACCTCCCAAGGAAACTCTGACCCTGAGGTTTCACCTGTTGGACTCAAGAACCTGAACTTTTACCAAGAGACTTGAGTAAAGATTTATCTAACAGAAGCAATGCCAGATTTTGGCATTTAGAAAACATTAGTTAGTTAGAAAATTGAAACCAACAGGTTTGCAGAAACCCCCATGATCTGTCATTCTGAATGGAAGTCATTCACTCATTTTTTTCTGTGCTGAGGGGTTCCTTTTTTTTTTTTTTTTTTTTTTTCAGTGGGGTGATGCTCCTCAAAAAGTGTGGGGCTGGGGTGAGAAACTCCCAGTTGCTGCAGGGGATTCAGTGAAGGTCATTGATGCTGTTTGCAGTTATGCTGCTTGCCCTGGTCCTGCCTGGCTTCCCTTGTCTCCCCAGGATCACTCCAGGTGGGATTTGATAGCTTGTCTTTATTGAGCCATGCTGTCCTTGGAGTCTGATAGCAAGAATTTCTTGCAGAGCCATAAATGTCTTCAGGGCTACCAGTCTGTGAGCCAGCAGGGAGCGAGGAATTGCTGAGTTTGGGTAAACTTGTCATTAGAGAGAAAATAGTTCTTCAGGTTCCTCCCTGAGCAATACATGACTTTAAAATAAACCCTCAAAACAACAACGAAAAAAACCCAAAAAAACAACCTCTTCAACAACATACACCTCAGCATGGCTCAAAAGAAAAAGAACATCTTTTTTCATTCAACAAATTTTCCTGCAACCTCTCCCTGATTTTCTTTGGGAAATGAACTTCTGGCTAAACCTATTCAATCTCACAAAGCATTTCAATTTTGACAAGAGTGCATATTCTGGAGGAACGTGGTTTCATCAGAGTTTCTCCAGCCAACTCTAATCCCAAATGCCTCGCTGTGACTAAACCTCATTTCTATGTTAAGTACTTGAGCTTGCCTGTAAGGACCAGGTAAAAACTCAATCAGTCGAGTAGCCTCCCTGCAGCTGCCTTGTTAAATAGTGAGCTTTTAAAACTTTTCTGCTTTTTATCTTAATGGAGAAGAAGTGGAAGATCCCCTGGAGAGAGGCACAGCTTGATCCCTGATAAACCAGCCCAAAAATTTACACTGGAATCTTGCTGACATGCAGGGAGATGTGGGGGCTTGGGGCTCCTGGTCGCTTGGGACTGGGCTCTGGGAAGGTTTTGCTGCTTTGTCTTTTATCATCCAGCATCCAGAATGGAGGGGAAGAGAGGAAAGAAAAAGGAATTCTTAAGAAGAATCTTTGTTAGGAAGCACAAAGTGCTGGCACGGTAGGCAGTGCCCTCCTGCTGGCTGCAGTCCTCAGGGAAGGACATAGATAACTTCTGCCCTGCCACTGGCATTTACAGCATGGTGACAGCCAAATTCCCATCCCAGTGGCACTGGATTTGCTGCTCCAGCAGCAGGAGGAGTTTCCTGTCCTCCCAGAGACCTGGATCACACCTTCCCTGGGTATTCCACCTCACCTGTGTGACGCTGCTTGCTTTGGCATCCCCATGTGAGGTGCATGTGCCACCTGAGCATTGCAGAGGGGCGAGTCCCTTCTGAAAAGGAGGGGTTTAGGAAGTTCCACAGCAGCTCCATGTGGGAATCACCCCCTCTGTGTGATCTCTGTAAGCTGCTGCACTGGAGCATACCAGAGCAGCAGGTATCACCTGATGGGATCTGTTGTGCCACTCCCTCATCCCATGGAATTCCCTGGCTCACCCCTCAGGGATAAACACCCCAGGAAAAGGGAAAGAGCGTTTCCTCCCCCCTTCAGGAGCTCCCTGCCCTCGGCTTCGCTGGGTGCTGTGTCTCTGGTCGTGCTGGCAGCTGTGTGTGCTCGACACTGGCACTGCAGAGCCTGGCACCCATCCCAAACTCATGCAGAGCTCGGGAATTACATGTGATTGCACAAAATGGGGGAGAGAAACAACTGGGAAGATCATGGTGCTTTACCTTTTGGAAATGTGAAGTTTTCAGGAGGAGTCAGAATGCTCTGTTTGGAGATTAATTTCTTTTTATTTTTTTTTTCAATTGCCTCTTCTGCTTTGGAAAATGTCTTTTAAATGATCTAGAGGATAACTGTGATTTACAAATGAGTGCAACAGCCTGGTGGGGAGCTGGTTCCTTTTGGATTGAACAAACTGCTTTGAGGCTCATAGAAAAAAAAAAACCCTTTATAATTTAGTCTTTCACTTTAAAAGAATTTGCTTCCATATGAATATAAAGTTTTATTTTGCTCCACAACCCAAAGAATAGCCCAGCCTTTCATCTACCTGGTCCTGGGCACTACTGAACCTCTGTTTTCTCACCCTCCAGAAACCCATCATAGGCAGGTGATCCCAAAATGCAGCTCTGTTTCAGGCTGGCCTCTTGGCTTCCCTGGCACAGTCCTGGAGTTTGGTGCGGGTCTTGCTCGTGGCTTTGAGCAGAGGGTGAAAACAGGGCGGGTTGTGCCAGTTTTGAGTGTTTCCTCACTATAATTTCAAGCACTTGGCTCCGGCGCCTGCAGCTGCCCGGTGTCGCTTAGTGCAGCGTGCCTGGGGACAGGAGTTGAGCAATCCTTGAGGTTTTGCCTTTATTGCCGTACCCAGCTCCGAGGGCTGCCACGGGCAGCTGCTGCCCGGACCCGTCTGCCCTTTCCCAGCCCCTGAGAGCTGCCAGCAACGGGCAAAGAGGCTTTGCCAAGAGCAGGAGAGCACAAATATTTGTGCATATGTTCCCCTCTGGCAGCTGCAGCGACAGAGACCCAAATTCTCTGTCTGCCTCTATTTTCCTCTCCAGCCCGGGGCACGGCCGGCTCAGCCTGGAGCTCCAGCGCTGATGGAGAAGCTGCTGGTGCTGATTCTGCAGGGATGAATTTAACCTTGCTCCGTGCCCAGGACCGCCCCGGGAGGTGCAGCAACGCTGGGGCTGCTTTATTTAGCAGCGGGGGCGGGTGTGAAATGCCTCTTGTGAAAGACGGGGCGGGTTTTCGGTGGCTGCAGCGTTTAAGTGACCTGTCAAAGAGGAGCAGGAGGCTGGGGAGGGTCGTGTCCTGTCTGCTCCCTCGCTCTCCTGCTGTCTGTGCCTCCGAGCATCCTCCAGCTGATGTCTGAACCCACCGAGCTGGCGTGTGACCTGGTTTGGCACAGGAGGGGATGTCCCACGGATGGGCAAGACCCCAAGGCTGGTGCTGACAGGTAAAGGCAATGGTGAGGCTCGAGGCCACTTATTTGGGATTTTCTTTGGACAAAACCGCTGCAAGTGAATCCTTCGAAGACGTGAGCCCAGAGAGAGGGAGGAATAGTATCTGCCAGCACAGCCCTCACCACAGGTTTCACCTCACTGAGCAGCCTGGGGTGACTGAAGATGCTTCAGTGCTGAAGATGCTCACAGATTATCCATCCTCTGCATCCTGTAATGCCCCAGCCCAGCTGGTTTTACCCCCAGCTGTGTCCACCCATGGGCTCTCTCCTGCCTCCCAACCCCAGTTGTCTCCAGAAGGCTGCTCAGGACAAAGAGGAATCTCTCTCTCTCTCTCTCATGTCTCTGGCAGTGCTGAGAAATTTGAGGGCTAACCTGCCCCAGGGGAGACTGAGATGAGAAATTTCCCACGTGGTGGGAGCTGAGCACTGGCAGAGTCTCCTGGCTTGGTGTGATGTCTCCATCACTGGCTGGACTTATGGTCAGCCAGCTGTGGCTGGGCTGGAAGCACTGGCCTGGTAGGAAGGGCTGCTGGGCTCTTTGCAGCTCTGCACTCAGCTAACAAATCCTGGAGGACAAATAGTTTGGGGGCAGAGGTGATTTGTCATTTTGACCCCTTCTGTCTTTTTTTATTTTTTGGCCTCTGGGGATGGGCAATTCTTCTCCACACAGCAGGGATTTCCCTGGAACCTCCTCTGGCAAAGCTGCGAGATGGGTCACCAAGGGGATCTGACAGGTCCACGGTGGGCAAAGCCCCTTCAGACCCCCCCAGGCCTTCTCTTGTGCCTCTGCCCAGGAAGGAATGGCTGTGTGACGTGGCTGGACTGGCTGCAGCCCCAGGCCAGAGGTGCTTACATAAGATATTTACTGTGTGCCCCAAGACTGCCTTGGGAAGGAGCCAGCCTGCTGATTAGGTGACGTCTGCCCGCGGCCGCCTGGATTTGGCCTCGGAGCATCTGCTGCCTGCCCTGGTGGTCTCGGAGGCTCTGCCCTCAGGTCCTTTATGTAAGAAGCCAGTTGGGCTCTCTGGCTGCAGCCAAACCTCTGGGTCGTGTGAGGAGCCTGTCTGACCCCTGGGGTGTCCAGCCTGGGCTCTGCTGTGAGCAGCCATCGGTCAGCTCATCACTGCTGTTTTTTTCTCCCCCCTTCCTAAAATAATCCACCCTTTGGATGAGGGAAAAGGGAGTGGAGTGAGGAGAGCTGAAAGGGCTCCATGGTTTCTCCTGGGTGCTGTGAGCCCCCAAGGAAGCTGCCCTTTGCTGTTCCTTTTGGAGCATCCCATGGTAAAAAGCCAAAGCTATGCTCATCACAACTGGCCCAGGCCACGGAGCCGGCACTAGGATTGTGCACAAAGTCTTGGAATTCCCATCTGCTGCCCCAAATCCTCCCCCCAACACTGCAGGCCATGACAGCAGCAGATAAGCTTCTTTCCTCCTGCTTTCTCATGTTTTTTCCAGTCAGGGTCCCAGAGTGATGGAGTCTCTGGAGGTTTGGAGTGGAGGCATGCTGAGGGTGCACAGTTTTCCCAAGCTGGCTCTATTCTTGCTCTTCAGCTGTGGATAAGGAGCAGGCTCCCACCTCTGGCCATGATGAAATGCACTGGCCAAGATCTCAAATGTTTGCCATGGGCTGGACCTCTCTGTGTGCAGCAGGGAAGGGACAGCACCTTTCAACTCCTAAAAAGTGTTTCATGACCAGCTGGGAAATCCTCTGGGATTGTGTAGGGAGGGGCATGTTCTATGGAGGACGTGGTTGTTTGCACCAGCACTGCTCGTGGTGGAGCAAGGCTGAGCCATCCTGAGGTGAGCTGTGTGCATGTGAAGAAGAGAAGCAGAGGAAGAGCCAGAGGAGGATGCTCAGGGAGTGACATTCCCTCGGGACCCTGCTGAAACAAGCTCTAATGGGTGAAATTAAGCTGAGTAGAATGGGAAAATTTCCTAAGATATATTAGAGCCTCCCAAGGGATACAGTGCTATCCCAGCAGCACGGTCCCCAGGGCAAACACAGGGGAGCAAAGGGTGGGAGCAAACCTGGCAATGGGATCTGTGTCCCTGCCATGGGGCAGTGCCTGGGGTTGCAGTGAGCCTGGGCCCGTGCTGTGGCACCAGTGCTGGGATGCGACGGGGGATGCTGCCAGTGTCCGTGTTGTGGCTGGGGCTGGAATCCAGCTGGAAGCTGGATGGAGCAGTCCTTCATTAGCAAAATCTGCAGAGTTTCACTGGCTACAAGTGGCATTTCATTTTATCAACTGGCAGAAATACAAATGTCCTTTTTTTTCCCCTGTGCTAGCCATTCCAGGGAGAAATGGCTCACCTGCTCCATGGCTTTTCATGGAACAGATTATTGCTCCTGGCTGATGGTTCCTCAGGCCCAATCCTGCCTTCACTTTTCTTTCCTGGGTGAGTGGATACAAAGGTGTTGAGCAAGACCTGCTGAGCATGGTGCAACCAATCTATGGAGAGCCACTCCACATCCCTGCATGGCAATGGCCAATTCTTGCCCCCATCAGCAGTTTCTGGTCCCCAGAACCTTGCTTGTAGTGCCAAAAAAGCACAACAATCAAAAGACCTCGGCTGCTGTGCTCCTCCTGCCGGCAGCCAGGCTCCTTCCCTGCCCTCCCTCCCTCCTGGTCTCGCTGAAGCACAGCCAGAGGTGCTCAGGGGTGTGCATTCCTCTATTACCAGATAAACCCATGGCAGTGCCACAGTGCACTGCTCCTCATGCCCTGGGGTCAACCTCCCTGAGCTCTTTTGTGTCTGAGCTGACACAGCCCTCAGATGCTCTGGGCGTGGAGGGCAGGTCTGAGCATCCCTCTCTCCATCACCCAACTGCTCCTGGACATCCTTGGCTGCTCTCCCAGGCTGAGATCCCCGGTAACACAAACATCTTTCCTTCTGCACTGGGCTATCACCCTGCCTCCTCCCCTGCCCCAACCTCCCTGAGCGGTGCCCACAAACCCGTGCCATCCTCCCCTCCGTCTGCCGCATCCCCTGGCCCCTTGTCTTCCCAAATCCCACCAGGGCTTGGCGCTCGGCCTCCCTTTGCGGGCCAGGAGCGCGGGCTGGCAGCGCCGGCATCCCGCGCAGATGGCGCAGCCCGCCCGCGGCCCGGGGCAGGCGAGATGGGAGCCAGCTCGGCCAGAGCCTCAGGGCCAGGCGTGTCCACGGCAAAGCTCACGGCTATTTTTAACCTGGGTGGATGAGAGCTCATTTCCTGAGCTGGCTCGTGTGGCACCTGTGGGTGCTGCTGCCTGGTGGGATGGTGGGATGTGTTTGGGGTCATTGGATGGCAACCCTGAGCCTGCAAATAGCCTTTTCTAGGAGCAGGAGTGGGAAGGGAGTGGGGTGCCAGGAGAGAGGAGCTGGTATTCCGTGGGGATGTCCTGCAGTGGTGTCGTGATCTGGTGAGGCTTGAGTTCTGCGTGTCCTGCTGGGCTCTGGGGTGGCTGCTGCATCCACCAGCCTTGGGGCTTTCTCAGCTTGTATTTCCAAGTCCCAGTTACCACACTGCGACCTACGATGGAGCTCTGAGCCTATTTCCCCCAGCAACCCACCTTCCTCCTGCTGCAAAACCCCTTGGAGCAAGCGGGCGGCATGGGAGCAAACCCCTGCCCTGCGGGATTTCTGAACAACCCTGCACCTTTTGCGGTTCAGCGAACCCAGTTTCCTTGAAATCCCACCCTCTCCAGCCGCTAGGTTTTTGGAAGGGCTGGAGGATGACGGGCTGTGTCCCCAGGGTGTGCGGGATGGGGTGGTGGCACCGGGTCCGAGCGGCCCCGTGCCATCGGGAGGACGGGTGACTTAGCACGTTTGCCCATCCCCGCTCCCCCGCGCCTCCCCCTCGGCCTCTTCCTCTGGGAGCCCTGACACTAATGCAGCGGGAGTGGGGGATTTATGGACGGCAGCCCTCCAATCGGGCCATCCGTCTTGATTAAATTAGCCCTAATGGCTCAGTGCTGACTCGCTCCTGGCCCTGCGCAGCCGCGCTGCGGGCGCTCGGAAGGGGCTCGACCCCGCGGGGTGCACCCCTCGTTTCATCCCCTCGTCCTCCTTCCTTCACTCGGACAATTCCTAAAAGAGGGGCCGCACATGGCCTGGGGCAGAGGGAGGTTGGATCCTGGCTGGAGCTGCTCCCTGGCTGGGGGCCCACGGGACACGGGGGTCCCCCGGGCTGCGGTCCTGCACCCACAGAAGGGGACAACGAGCTTCTCCCCAGCCCTGATGGGAGAACGCGGGGAACTTCTGCCCAAAAGCAGAGGGGATCTGGGGCTTACCGGGATGGAAATCCCAGGGCATTAATTTGCATTTCCTGCAGCAAATCGGGGAGAGAGGGATAAGCCACCAGCATGGGCAGGGGATGGGAACACCAGCCCGGCCAGCCGTGCCTGCCCAGCCCCACCCAGCCCTCCCAGCTGGTCCCAGTCCTGGACTGGGGACCCTGAAGCTGCTCCCCTCATCCCAGTGGGTGCCCCCGGCCCACCCCAGTCTGCAGCCAATCTTTGGGTACATTAATGGTGTCTGTTTTTGGAGGGAGTGTAAGGAATTTTGGTCTGGCACCGCTGGCTGGCCATCAGGGCAGGGAGGTATTTGGGAAGCTTTCCATGGGCATGGAGGGGTGACAGGAGAGGAGGCATCAGGGAGGAGCAAGCTGGTGTTGGGGGGGCTGCCTGATCAGAAAGGAGCAGTGTTTTGGGGTCAGGTTGTCTCTGGGTGGTCTCAGTGGGTGAGCAATGTGCAAATCCCTAATCCCTGCTGTTAACTGAGTATCCATCGGGGCTGGGGCAAGGCCCTGCAGTGCTTTTCATCCTGGGATTTTGGGATTGGTTAAAATTCGGTGTTTCTGTGGTTTGTGGAATGGGGTGAGACGGGACAAGCCAGTGTGGAGAGGGAGCATTGCCCTGAGGTGCTCTGGTGTCTGGGGTGTTTGGGAGCAGTGAGGGAACAATGCTCCACCTGGGGAGAGGATGGGAGCTGGGCACCAGCAGAGTCACTGCTCCAGGATGCTGCTGAAGAGGAGAGGGAGGAATTGCTGGTCCCAAACTTGTGGTGGGAGACAAGGAAAAGTAAGGGAGAGGCTGCCAAAGGGCAGGTGGGGTGTCAGCCTCTTCATGTGCTGTGTTCTGGGGGCTTTATGGTTTCCCTGTGACCTGCCAGCTCGTGACAGCCACGCTGAGCAGCGCCGAGCATCGCTGGAGAGGCCGGAGGTCTCCTGGCTGTGATTTTTTTTTTTTTTAACAAAGCCTGTGAATCCCCAAAAAAGGAGCAGGCAGCAGCCCTGGGATCTCGCGGGTGACTGAGTGTGGAGGAAGTGTAGCAAAAATTACAGACGGTGGCTGGTTTGCATCTCCCTCTGGTTGGGAGCCAGCCGAGGTTGTGAGCCCACTGCAGCATCCCTGTGCCTCCCGCTCCCCTCCGCGGGGGAAAGAGGCTGCCGGAGCAAGGTTTCACTTTGACCCTCTCCAAAAAGGCCTCGTTATCATAAGGCTAGTGTGACCCAGAGACACCCAAAGCCTCGCAAATGGCTTAAAATAATGCTCACCACCAAAGAAACAAACTTGGACTCCGGTCAACCTTTAAGAAAAAAAAAATAAAATAAAAATAATCCCCGCCTGCAATAAAAAAGAAGTGGCTCCAATTCTCAGCCTTCCCTCTGCCCCCGGCTCCTCTCCACACACGCAGCCCCCTGCCCCTTAAAGCAGCCCAAAGTGAAGCCTTCAGGTTCGCTGTCCCCAGCATTGATTTTTCATGGAAGGTGCCCGGTGATGGAGCGCGGGGCCGCTGCCCCCCGACCGCAGCCGCCGGCGCCGGGGAGCTGAGATGGATCCGCCGGGAAGGGATTGTTGCTTCCCCGTTCTGTGGCTGCCGGAGCCGGGGCCGGGCTAGAAAAAGCAAGCGGAAGCCATCAAGGTAGAGGAGAGGAAGCGAGGAAGAAGAAGAAGAAGAAGGGCCGAAGGGCTGGGGCGAAGCAGCCATTAGGAAAGTGCTGATGCAGAGGTTCCCTCGTGTCTACGGGCAGAGTTGGAGGAGTTGCTGTTCGCGGACAAAGGCAGCAGGAGGGAGTGGAGCTTTGTAGAAGCCGGAGCCTGTCTCACTGGGTGTCTGTGTTTCATTCCCTGTCAAAAGCCTGGGAGCTGGGGGGGAAAAAAAAGCAGGGAAGCGGCGAGCTGCAGCGCTCGCTCAGGATCAGATAGCAAGAAAACCAATAGCGGCGAAAAAAAAAAAAAAAAAAAAAAAAAAAAAAAAAAAAAAGAAAACCAACCCACATCAACCAACCAACCCACCCACCCTCCACGCTGAGGCTGGAACAGGCAGGTCCCTGCCAACTCCACAGCACGCAGCAAGCAGGGAAGAAGGGAAGAAGTCCACCCTCCCCGGGCAGGAGCGGAGTTGAGCCCGAAGGATATTTGATGACACTTTGGCAACGATGGGTCCCCCAGCATCTTCCAGAGCCCATTTGAGGGTGAAGGCTCTGAAAGCACAGAGGGAGTTTGAAGCTAAATTCACCTGAGTCTGGATCTCTTGGTCGCTGGGATTTATCTATTTTTCTTTTTTTTTTCTCCACGGGGAAACAAAACCAAGAAAAAACCCACCGTGTTTGCTTTTTATTTATTTTTAATTTTTTTTTTTAATCTCTCTCCTTTTTTTTTTTTTTTAAATTTTTTATTTTCTTTTGGAAGAAGATTTTTTTTTTTCCCCGTGGTCGGAATGGAGGAGTTGGGTCTGTGCCTAAGAAGCAGCAGCCGAACATCGGTCCTGGGAGAAACCCGAGTGGATGTGGGGTCCCCTGCCAGCTAACTCTCCCGGAGCTGCAGCCCCACGGCCGGAGGGGCTGGATGCAGTGAGAGGTAAGTGCCGGCTCCGGTGCCTGCCGACGGCGGCTCCTCCGCTCCTCCAGCTCCGTCTTAATCCCAAGTCAGAGGCAAAAACAGCAGTCTCATAGTGAGTCAATCACTTCCACCGATTGCAGCCCTAATGGAGAAATAAGACGGGGAAGTTTCGCAGCGGCGGCTCCACGGGGAAAGTTCCCCCTCACCCCTGTGCCCCAAATGCCAGGTTTGGGGTGGGCAGGAGGATGTTTTGCTAAGCGGCGTCACCGTGCCGGTGCCACGGGCCCCCTCCCTGCCCAGCCAGCACTGAGGGTTCGCTGCTGCTTTTTTTGGGTTCCTCTCCGTGCTCCTGCTCCCCTCTGCTCGCTTCCCCCGGCCAGCTCGCTTCCTCACCCAAAACTTTTGCACACCGGTTGTTTTGGGCAATGCCCACGCGGGGTTATGCCCCTCGATGCCCACACAGGGACATTCACGTGTCGCTGTGACACACACCCGCCTGACCCCCTTATCCCCAACTCCCCGGGCCCCTCCGGCGGGGACGAGCTCGGGGTGAGCCCGGCAGCTGCGGGGCTGGGGGGGCTTCGAAAGCAAACTGCAAAGCGCAGGGAAAAAGCCGACAGAGAGCCGACCACGGCAGCAGCAGCAGCAGCAGCAGCAGCAGCATAATTGCATCACTGTAATAGTATCGGCGCTGAGCACGAGCCAGGCGAGTAAAATTGTCCAGAAAATGAGCTGTACTAAAGTGCCTCCAGTTAGCAGCACCTGCACGCCTTCACTGGGTGCTCGAGGCCGTTTGTATTTTTAGAAGTCTCTCTTAATTATAGAGCAAAGAGTGTGAGAGGGAAAATGGTGTGTATTTAGCAGCATTCCCGGACAGTTTTGCAGTGAATATGTGCACAAAATCACCAAATAGGGGTATTTTTTTTTTCTCCCCCCCTTGCACTTGTGATTTTGAACCACCTGTTTTGCTGTGGTGTCAGCAAACGAGGGCTGGGTTTTTTTCTTTCCTGTTCTTAGAAAGCGTGGCGTGACTTTGCCCGTGAAAAAGATGGGAAGCGATCCCGCTGCCATCCCTCTGCACCCCAAATCAACCCCACTTTCTGAGACCTTCCCATTCCCATCCCAGGGGTGACACTGGTGGGGGACAGGGGACTCATATGTCGGTGCCAGGTCTTCTGCAAGCAGCAAAGAGGATGTTTTACAGATCGCTGTGGAAAAAAAAAAAAAAAATCCACAACAAGCCCTGCAACAGCTCATTTTGCTTCTACAAACCTTCTTGCCCTCATCCCCTTCTCCACGAAACTTTCCAGGGCCTTTTGTTTGGAACAGCAGGTGAAATTCCCTTTGTGTCAGCACAAAGCAATGAAACCACCAGAAAATAATGAAAACAGGACTTAAAAAGAAAAAAAAAAAAACAAACCAAAAAAGAAAAATCCTTGCCTGCTCTTTTCAGGCCTGGAATAACAGCGAGCATTCACATCCATGCCAGATAAGCTTCATAAAGCTCTGGCTTTGCTGGGGAAGGCTCCGTAAAGGCCACTTTACTTCTTGCCTCTGATCCAAAACACACTTTGAAATCCTGTGTTGCTTCTGCTGCTCTTCACCCAAAAGAGTTGCTTTACCTGGGAAGTCAAAGTAGTTTTTTCCTTAGCCCTGGAATGAGCTGGGGGGTTATGGCAAGTCCCTTGGGGCCAGCTGGGGTGGGATTTTGGTGTTGCCCTGACTCTGGTGCAGTGGTGCTCTGTAGTTTTCCGTGGTGCTCACAGTGGGGTTTTCCCCTGCCCCTGCTGGCTGGGGCAGCCTCACCGGCAGAAACCATTCCTGCTGCAGATAAACTTTGGAGGAGCTGTCGGGGGAACTGCACCACGAGCTGAAACCCGGCATTCCACCCCAATTCCTGACAGCTTTTAGGGGCTTTTAGGGTGTGAATGTGCTTGAGGGACATGGCAGCCTCGCCCAACCTCTGTGCAGGGGGAAGGAGGCCGGGTTGGAAGTTTTGGGGGTGCTGTCTCCAGAAAGAGGGGGAGCTCTGTCGCTGTGAGGGACAGCTCCATCCTGCTCTCCTGTCACCGCTCGGGTGCGTGGCCCTTGGAGGGGGCACCTTATGTAAGCAGTGATGGCAGCGCCGTGCCCTGGCCGTGCCACCCTGCTCTGCCACTGCCAGGCCCTGCCTGGCCTCAGCCACCTCGCTTAGCCCCTGTTCTGAGGGTCCCCTCTGGGTGCAGGTGCTGCTGTATCACTGTGGGGAGGAGCAGAATCCCCGTGTCAGGGTAAACAGGGTTGCCTGTGGTTTTTGCAGAGTTCATGGTTGCACCCTTGCTGGTGCTGTCTCTGGCATCCCCAGCCCTGGGGGGGGTGGCACTGGCTCATGCCCCTTTCTAGGCTCTTTTGCACCCCTTGGCTGAAGTCCATCCCTGTTTGGGTTTGGCAGTGCGGGGCAAGGGCTGGCTCACATGGATGAGGAGGGAGGAATTGTCCTCCAAGTGTGGGGACACTGGTAGGCAAAGGATCTTTGTCCCTGTCCCAGACCGTGAGCCTGTCCCTCCATCCCCCTGTGGGCCCCTCAGTGCCCAGTGCACCTGCCCTGAACCTGGTGGGCCCGAAATGGGGGAAAGGAGAGAAAAAAAAAATAGCATTAAGGGTCTCAGGAAGCCCCTGCACCCCAGGGAGAGGAGCACGGTGAGTGTCTTGTCACTCCAGCTCCACTCCAGCTTCTGAGTTGGCGTGGAAGGGAGAGAGGTGGGAGTGTGGTGGCAGGTGGCAGGGGGACTCCCAGTGCTGCTCTCCACTGCTCTGGGTGACTGTGGGCTTGTCACCTCACAGGGATGTGCCCCTCTTTCACCATTCCTGGCTCGTTCCTAGCTTGTTCCTTAGTTCCAGCTTGGTCCTCCAGTCCCAGCTTGATCCCAGTTCCGGGCTCACTCCCTCATTCCCAGCTTGCAGCGAGGCAGGACTGCTGGTGGGCGATGGATTTCTTGCAAAGCTCTTTCAGATTCTCCCATTGGACTTTTGAAGCATCTGGTATCACTATCTCAGCGTCATTATGAATTAATTAACATTAATTTCCTGCTCTGATATCTCCCATTGCTGGGACTTTAGCCTGGGCTTTTTCCCCCCGCTGACATCCCCAGACAGAAATGGCCAGATCCAGACCGTGCCTGACAGAAAACCAGAGGGAAGTCCCATAACTGTGGGGCCGTGGGCTCCCCATCCCTGTCCACCAAGGCAGGGGAGGCTGCCGGGATCCCGATGGTCTGTTAGCCAGGATAAGGCTGACCCCGGTGCTGCCGGCACTGCCGGCCCTCTCGCTGTGCCCCGGGCTGTTTGTTTTGGGGATGGGTGATGGCACTGCCGGCCCTCTCGCTGTGCCCCGGGCTGTTTGTTTTGGGGATGGGTGATGCGGGTGATGCCGGCTGTGCCATCCCTCACCTCCGTTTCCCCGCAGGGATGCAGGTGATGCCGGGGCTGTCCCGCAGGGGAAGGATCTTCCCTCAGCTCTGGGAAACCCTGGCCGTGGCTCCCCAGCTTGTGCTGGAGGCACCGGGAACGTTCTTCTCCGGGATGCCGTTTCAGGGACGCTGATCCCAGGGAGGCTGGTCGCAGGGATGCTGTCACAGGGGTACTGGCCCCAGGAAGGCTGTCCTTAGGGATGCTGACCCTCCAGATTTGTGAGGATGGGGATGTAGATGGGGCTGGGATCAGGGCTGGATCCTTTGCCCCTGCCGTTCATCCTGCTCCGAGGGAGGCACAGCCCGGGAGTCACAACCTGACCACCTGGCTCCTTCCCTGAGCTCCTTCCCGGAGCTCTCACCTGCCCAGCTGAGCCCTGGAGAGTCCAGAAGGACTCAATGGGATGTGGGTGCAGCACCTGCTGCCTCCCGGCCCCATCCCACCCCACCGCTCGCCCCAGCCCGTGCCCCACATCGGCACAACCCTCCTGTCCCCCCGCTGCCACCCCCGTGCCACCCCCGTGTGCCCCAGGGCAGGGCCACAGCAGCCCCGGGGCCGCCCCAGCCCCGCCGCAGCCCCGGCAGCGCGGGCTGAGCCGCTGGGGGCTCCCCAAACTCCACAAGCCCAGCGGCTGGGGCGGGGTGGGGGTGGCAGCCCCGGGGGGGGCCCGGGGGATAACCCCGGTGTCCTACATCCCCAGAGCTGGCTCGGGCTTACGTAACAGCCGTGCTGCAGTGTCTGCTCTGCTCAGCGCCAGTGCCACCGGCAGAGCTGCAGCGCGGAGCCCAGCTCCCTGGATATTTGCTTTTTGGGGACAGGGGGGAGGGAGGGGGACACCTGCGGGGTAGCTGAGCTTCAGGGAGTGGCCTGGACCTGGAGGGGGTGGTTGGTAGGGCTGGCTGGGCGTGAGGCTGAGGTGTGTGCCCCCAGCCCCTTCTGTCAGTGACCTTGGGGGGCAGAATTGCCCCTGGGTGGCAGCACCCTGTGGAAGGAGGCGTTGGGGATGGGGACAGCAGGGAGGGCCCTGTCCTGCTCCTGCAGGTTGGAGACCCTGCTGCACCCCCCCTGCCACCCACAGTCCTGCCTCTATCCTCTTGGAGAGCACTGTGCAGGTGGGGAAACTGAGGCAGGAGGCTGTGACATCCCGTGGGGAGCAGCTACCAGGGACCCCCTGGATGGGGAGGGGATGGGGAATTACCAGCTCCTCAGAGAGCCTCAGGTTGGAGATGCCCCAGCTCAGCCCAAGCCGTGTCCCCAGAGCTGGTGTCCCCACTCAGGGCTGGCACTGGGAGCAGCCTGACAGGAGGTGCAGCTCTGGAGTGTGTGTGACAGGACAGGGGGCCCAGGGGTGACATCAGGCTGGCTGCAGCACCCTTTGTGTCCCCGGCTTGATTTCCCAGGGAGCCACAGGGTGCTGGAGCAGGGAGCTGTGGGGAGAGACCTCACTGCCAGGTTGTGCCAAGGCCGTGGTCTGGCAGGGGACCAGTGTGTCACCAGTTGTGTCACCAGTGTGTCACCATGCCTGACCACTGCCAAGGGCCAGGGTGCACCCGGGATCTGACCCAGCCTTGGGAGCCTGAGGGCTGTGGGTGGGCTCAGGGTGCTGACAGCAGCCCAGGGGCTCAGGGTGGTACTGCTGGAGGTCCTTCTCCAGCTGAAATGTCATCACAGTGGCTCTCTGGCACAGCTCTGCTCTGGCACAGCTCGCTGGAAGCAGGAGGAGGGTTTGTGTCCCAATGGTCACCCCCTGGGTGTTGTGGGGACCCAGTGGGCCCCTGCCCCATCCTGCTCGTGCAGCTGGGCTGTGCCTCTGTGGTGCCTCATGGCCAGTGCTGAGATGGGGACAATGCCACCACCTGTGAGTGCCACCTGCCCACAGAGGTGCCTGGCAGGGCAGCATGGATGTCACTGCAGGGCTGTGGGAACACCCAGTGTGATCCCAGTGTGAAATACGTGATGTCATCCATCAGTGAGAGCCAGGGTGCCCCCAGGGACCCAGTCAGTGAGACCACCCTTTTCTCTCCCCCTTTGCCCCTCGTTCCCAGGCTCAGCTGGTATTTCTCCCAGGGTTTGGTGGGATGGAGCCCACCCTCCTCCAGCATTCTGCTGAGTCCTCTGCCCTCCCAGACATCCCGAGGAGCTGTAGCCCTTGCTGTGCTCGACACAGGGACCCCAAAGCAGGGGGAACCAAGGACACCAGTGAGCTCATCCCTCCTGCCTGGACTGGGAAAATCATTGCATTGTGCTCCCTGCAAGAGGCTCAAAGGCCTTTGGTTCCCTTTTAGGACATGGCTGGAAAGGAGCCACCAAAACAAATGCCAGGAAAAATATGCCTTCAGTAGTGGCTACTTTCTTCTTGGGATCTGAATGGGGATCCCTCACCTGAGGGAGCCCTTTGGGGAACCCCCATTGCTTGGGCTGTAGGGATAAAACTCACCCCAACACTGGCCCTTCATTTCTGTCAAATTCAGACCTGTTGGATGATTCAAATGTTCAGGAAATTCTCTGCATCGTGCTGCCCTTTGTCTCTGCAGCAGCACAGCAGAGCCCTGGCACAATCCCCTGGAGGGTTGGGGCACCTGGCATGGTGGGATCCTGCTCCCCAGGATGGGATCTGGCTGTGAGGCTCTCAGCTGGGCTGAGCACACCCTCCAACTCCTTACACACACGGGCCAGCTAATCTCCATCTGACAGCGAGTCATCCTTCCCACCGTGCTGAAGGCAGCAATGACAGTGTGGTTAAAGGGGCTGATGAATTAAGTGCATCTTATAAATACATCAGATATTAAAATTCCCGTGTAATTACAGTGCAATGGATTATGTGTGGTGCTGAAGGGGAAGCAATTCAGTGGAGCAGAGGAATTACAGTGAGAGAGGAGAGGCAGTGAAGTGTAATTGCACCCAGCTCTGCTCTGCTGGGGGTAGAGCAGGGGCTGCTTTGGGGCTGCAGTGGGAGCCAGGCTGGAGCTCTGCTGCATCCAGGGCTTGTCCAGGACACTGCAGGCATTGGGGAACTTGAGTTGGACCCGCACGGTTTTGTGGAGAGGAGTCAGAGAGGGCTTTGCTCTGCCTCATCCCTTGCTCTCCCAGGGGGACAGCACCCTGCTCCCAGTCTGCCTCTGGCCACACAGATCCACAAGCTTTGGCCATTGCTCACTCCAGCATCCCACTGCTCCCAGTGTGACCAGCAGTCAGTGACTGAGCAGCTCTAAGACAAGAGAACCTCATTCCCTTTCCTTTCCTTTCCTTTCCTTTCCTTTCCTTTCCTTTCCTTTCCTTTCCTTTCCTTTCCTTTCCTTTCCTTTCCT
>VZUI01038578.1:0-26571 GCA_013401135.1 Cettia cetti | reverse complement strand
ATTATCAGCAGATATCCCCGGGGGAGGGGGCGGGGGGGGGGGGCAGGAATGGGATGAGCGATGAAAGAGATAAGAAACTCTGCCCCGCCTGTTTTAACAGCTGGGCCATTATCAGAAAGCATCCACACCCCTCCCCCCACAGTTAAAAGAGATAAAGAAAAAAACCACTTTCCCCCAACTGCTTTCAACAGATGAAATAGAATACACATGTTTTGGTTCCATAACCCAAGACACTGGTCTACCAGGAAGTGTGTCCCTGTGCACAGCAAGGGGTGGAGCTGGACAATGTCTTGAGTCCGTAAGAGCAGGCAGCACAGCATACAAGGAATGACACAGAGATAAGGCTTCTACTACCACATGAGTGAGCAGTGCCTTTCCCATAGTTTGGACGTTTACTAAGCAGTAGCAGAGGTAGCATTCTGCATGCTTTCTTTCTGGAGGAATCCTATTAGTTTAGTTGCTGTCATTCTGCTCCCCTGTGGATGAGTCTGGGCTCTGCTGGCTGTTTGCTGGTCCTTACAGGTCCGGGAGACACACACACACAAGCATTTGGAATCCTTGGTGTTCAGCAGACACAGGTGTTTGCACTCCGTCTGACCAAAACTTTCATGTCAAGTGTCTACCTAAGCCTTTGTTTTTCCCACTTCCTAGCCTCACTCTTGGAACCTGTGGCAGGAGCCTATGGATGTGCTCCTGTGCCCTTGAATCCATTAACTGCAGCAAAGTGATTAATTATTTTAGCCTCTTTATGGCATCACTGTTAACATACTGCACATTCCTACTTCCAGTCATATAAATGATAGTCTTTAAATAAGGAGGACATGTGTTATTGAACTATTTATATTAAGAGCTGTCTGGAGCAGAAGAAGATTCAAGTGGGCATAAGAAAGCAACAAAAGTTAATGATTCAGAGATAAAATACTATGTTTTAATCTACAGGGTGTGTGACAAATCCAAGAAATTAGACGCTAAAAGGATACATGGCTAAGGTGAGAGCCTCAGGACACATCTTCAGCTGCTGTAAAATTAGCACAATTTGGGAGGAAGCCTTGCTGTAGCTAAAACAGATGGAGGAAATGTAGCAACTCACAGTGCCCACAGCACATATCCTCATTGCTGCCCTGTGGGGGGACCCAGAGGAATTTGAGGCTGATAACTGCCTCTGTCCCTTACAATCAAAAAGTGGGATTACCACTCAAGAAGCCCTCCCTTGATTGCAGCAGACTCAGGGGTGCAATCAAGGGCTCAACACCACAGGGGAACACCAAGGGGTCCCTGCCCTGAGCCTCTGACTTGGCATGGGGCTATCTTGCCCCTTTGACATATTGGGGTTTTTTATTTCCACCCATTAATGCCGAACTACCAATCTTGATGGCAATGAAATTCTTATATGCAAAAGAATTCTCTTTTGTGTGCATGTCTACTTGCACATTTTCCTCTCACCTGCTGTCAGTGAACTCACATCATGGACAAGGACACACACTTTCAGAGTCTCCTGGAAACTACAGCACACTCTCCTGACCCTCAACTGGGTCTTCAGCTCTCCACGAGATAACCAGATCAGGACCTCTCTGCCAGATCAGCATATGGGCATAGTGGGACACTTCTGCAGGACTGGAGGTCATAAGTGAGATCCTCCCCTCCCTACATCCTGAATTCAGGAACCATTAACATCCAAGGCACCCTCTGGGTGCCCAGCTCCACTGCCTGCAGCTAGGGTGGTCAGTCAGCTTTGTGTTGGGGGACAGGCCATGGTACAACACAAAGGTGAACTTGCGTGTATTAGAAGAGCTAACTTCCCTGGGGTTTTCAGCCTATCAAGCATTCAGCACATCAATTTTTCAATTAAAAATATGAGGGGAAAATATGAATGAGGACCAGAAACATTTGGTTTAGGAGCCTGAGCAGCTCTAGAAGCTTTTTTCAGTGACTGATTTCTAATGGAATTAAAAACATTGATTCCACTAAAATGGGTAGGGTGGGACAGGACAGGACAGGACAGGACAAGATAGGACAGGACAGATGGAAGGGATCTACAACAACCAGTGCACCTACCAGCACTCTTCAGGGCAGAATCTTCTTTCTCCCTTTTAAATCTGTGTTACATCTGCACACAGAAATCTGGAGTGAAATCATTAGAGTAATTCAGAAGAAGACTTTTGCACAGATGTTAAATGGAAACCACAAGTTGTTGCTGATGTTTTACTGTCATAAGTAATGACTATAAAAGTGGCTTTTTCTCTTTGTCCCATCCCACTATAAAAGCGGGAGTTGGGAAGTATTCTTTTTGATAGATTTCTCAGACAAAAATAAAGTGCAAGCATAGCAATATTTTATCTGAGAACTGTTTAGTGATAAAAAGGGGTAAGAATTTCTACTACAGGGAGCTAGGAAAAGGAGCAAAAAGGAGGGAAGAGAGATAGAGAAAGAAACAGAAGACAGGGAGAGTGTTACCACCAAAACTGCAGCTCTTTGTCAGCATCAGCTTAGCAGGTGGAGCGTGCACACCGTGAACTGCAGTGTGTTTGTGTGGCTCCTGTGGCACGCTGGGCGCAATTTCCAGACAGTAGCAGGCTGCATGTTCCTTCTCTCGGTGGGGAACTGGCTGCCTTGGCCATGGGCACAATCCTGGAGCAGCTGTAGGCTCCCAGGGCTGGGAGCTGGCGGCTGCAGGCACGACAAAGGGCAGGCAGCAGTGGCAGGCTGGTCACTACGGGCTAGTGCCTCAGCAGGTTGGTGCAGGCAGGGAGCGCAGGAAAGTCAGCCACGGTGGTGGTGGGGCTGGATGCAAGCTCCTGCTGCAGATGAGGGCTGTGGGAGGCAGCTGTGGGCTCTGCTGGGTGTAGGTTGGTGGCACTGACAGGTGGCTATGCCCAGGATGCACCATGGGGGCGTCTGGCTGCATCAGCACCTGTGGAGGCAATGGAGGCAATGGAGGTACAACTGGATTCAGATTAATAATGGAGACTATTTTTCCCGATCTCTGCTTGAGCTTGAAGGATGTTGCTTTTGTGATAGGCCCCAGCTAAGTATTTCTCCTTTTCTTTCTGAAAGTGATAGTCATGAGATAACTTCTGCAATTTAAAGCTGAAAAGGAGATTCTACTGTTATTCTTGATTTTCTATGCTCTTCTATGTCCAAGGGTAAATCCAGCCTCCAAAATACCTCTGTGTGAGACCTATGGAAGGGCTCTGAGGTGAAACTTAGCTGCTGAACCATCCTTACATCCAATCTCTGCACCAAGCTACAGTAGCTACCACAATCTCAGAATTTTGCATATAAAAGACCCTGTCCAGGACAAGTTTGGAGTCAGTCTTCCTGTCCCTTTGTCATTTGCTAAGAAAAGGTGGAAAATTAGAAGCTGTCTGCTGAAGCTGGGCAACTCAAGCTTTTCCCTTTGTGAGAAATGACTGATCACTTTAAAATTTCAGAGGTTTAATAAACCTCAACAAATGCAACACAGCACTGAGGAAATAGGAGCAGTGATGGGAACGTGGCTGACTGCCAGAGGCTCATCCACGAAATGGTTGCCCTGCCTTTTCTACCCCTGGTGTTGCATCAGCCAACCCTGGCCCCTTCCCAAAGTCTGCCAGTCAACTCTTCTTTGCCGTCCACTGGTGGAGACCTTCTTGCAACTTGGTTGGAGGTGAGATGTTGTTATGTCAAGGTTAACAACAAGCAACAAGCTTCATTCATTCCCAACTGCCCCATGCAACAGGCACGCGTACACGCGCTCCCTCCACATGTCCCTGACAGGGATGGCAACCAAGGCTGTCTGGTGACAACAAAATGGAGAGGGGAAAGGGGACCATGGCACGAATGGAGGGTATCCAAACAACAAACTACAATAACCATACATCATCAAAACTTCTCTTAACATATATTCAATATTCATTCCTTAATTGCAAGAGTCGATCATCATATTGCTCATCTATAACATCTTTTTCACTAACATACCAACCAATAAAAGAGCAAAACTGGCGTTTTACAAAGAAAACTAGACTTTGTTGAGATACAGAACGCTCTACTCTTGTCAAGTCCCTTCCAAGGAGGTTGTCACTTGTTGCACATCTGCCATCTCCCATGGGTCCCCTGAGAACTCATCTGTTGTCATTGAAGAGGATCTCCTGCTTCAGAGTGGATGTCTCATATGTGGTGATGGTTGGGACTCAATAGATACATTTTTTCACCTCTTTGATTGCTCTCATTTTTGGATCCTTTGGAGGTCCAAGACAATGTTATTTGTTCCTGAAGTTTCCAGGCACCAGTGCCTGTGGGCCTCCTTTCTGAGTCTGAGGAAGATTTTAGCCTGCTGGAGGCTGAGGATTTCTTCCCAAGGGAAGGTTTCTCAGACTCAGAAATGAGGCCCACAAGTGCCTGCCCTTTGACTTAACGTAGGGAAGGTTTTTGGGCACTGTGTTCATTATTGTTCTTGTGCTTAAGCCATGTTTGCTGGCAGGCAAAAAAAAGTGACTTGGCTGAACTCCTTACGTGTCCAAGGCAAGTGACAGTATTTCCATTTCACATTTGAATACAGATAGAGGATATTTTATCCATAATAAGTGTTTATTTTAATCTCTGAAGCTCTGATTTCAGACAGCTGAGTTAATCCAGTTTGCCAATGACTTTGCATATGAAGCCAGTCAATTTCTTCCCATAAAATAACATTTTCAAGCCAGCATCTGGACTCTCAGGATCTGCCTGGATTTGGCATACTAGAATCACCTTGTTCTGCCTCCCATTTAAGAATAAAATCTTGAATAAACATTTCTACAAAGCAGATTTGTAGTTCAACCTCATAGTTCTGTCCCTCCCTGGGCTTCCACCAAATTAGGCTTATACATTTGTCTCTTTACACAGCACTGAAGGCACTTTTTTAAGGGTCCCACCCCAGTTTTCTATAACTGCATATAAGATTTTTGGAGGTAAGGGGTTTTTCTTTGTTTTTCTTTCATATGAACTTTCATGCATTTTGTTGCTATGGAACAATAAGGATCAGGTACTTAAGAGAGACAAAAGAAGTTGCCGAGCTCAGGAGAGGAGGGCATCAGGCTGCACTTCTCTTATCTGAGGGTTTCTCTCAGAGGGCAGAGATACTGGACTGGGAAAAAGGGGCTGGGGTAGCTGCTAGTTCTCTCTCTCTTTTTCTCTCTCTTTCTTTTTCTCTCTCTTGGCTTTGGAGGGGAAGAAGGCTGTGGTCGCTTTGGGAAGAACCCACTGTAGAGTTCTGTTTTCTGCTGCCTTCTACCATGAGTGGAGCTCTGCTTGTAAAAGTGGCTTCATTTTGGGATTTCCTCCCTACCCCAGCTGGGATGTTTAGGTGATGCCTGTAGGCTCAGTCAGTGGAGGGGCAGAACACCTTGCAGGGATAGCAAAATGTCTTAAGAACTTGACTCACTCTAAACAGCCTCTGGGGACTGAGAGAATGTTCACTGGATCTTCAGAAATCTTGAGAAGTGTACCGAAGGCTTGATCTTCTCTTCAACAGGTAGCACTGGTGTTATCTGCTGGCCAGCACTGAGCACATATCCCACACTGGTGGAGATATATTGCATCAGACCAGGTGCTAACTCTGCAGAAAACAACACTGTCCTGCTTTCACAGGTATCTGAGGATATCTCATCCCTGCATCGCCTTTCCTCGTATGTAGACTTCATCCCACACCTGATCACCACCAACCTTTATGATGACAACAGGAGAATTCAGAAGTTGAAGTTGAGAGGAACAAAATCTTGCGGAGTCTGTCAAAGATTGCATGTTTATTTACCCAAGTTTTCTCTGTGAAGGGTAGGCACAGACAGAAAACCAGGGAGTATCTGCAGGAGCAGAGGCAGAAGTGGCACCATCTGACTTACATGTTACAGGTCCATTCTCACTGAATCCTGGAATTACAAGAAGTGTACCCCAGGCTTCTACAGTAAATTACAGAGTTTTTAGATACCTGTAGCACTTTTCAGAATTTTCACTTGAGTTCAACAGAACTTCCTATAAAACCTATACATTGGATTTTGTCTCTTTAGTGCTGGAGATTTTGCTGTTGCCACTTCATTTAGTCAGAAGTACAGTTAATCTGATAGGTGTTAGTGTTTTCCCAGATTTATATTGCTATATTAGTCAACTTCATTACTTAAAAATGTACTTGAACAATCACCCAGTTCCAGTACAGTATACCCTTGGATATAATACAGGGGATCAGAACAAAGCCAAATAAGTAGTTTTCTATTTTTGCAGAAATTGTGACAAGCTTCTTTACAGCCATCAGACAGAAATGGCAAGCAAACTATGTTCTTGTCATCAGACCAGTGCATTGCATCACCAACCTCTGAAAAAGCCTGGTGATGTTGCTTTCCGGAGGAGTTCAAACAGAAAAATATTTTTGATTGTAAATGCAAACACCAATGCAGTCATGTTAAAAATTGTTTCCTTGATTAAAACGTCGTTCTAGCCACTAGAAGAGAAAAGGACAATACCACTGCATGTTCCTGGCAGGTTCTAAAGCAGAGGAGAGAATCATTAATCCTGTTTAAGTTTGCTAGAACCATAAACACATACAGGCATAAAATACAATCACTTGTGTTTTTCTTTAAAGGTCCAGGAACCAAAGAATTGGAAATGATCATTCACAAATCACTGAGCAACCACTTTTGGCATATATAGGACTTACCCTTTCAAAAATTAATACAATTCAAGACATTCAATCTATGATCACACAGAAACTGAATGAAATTATGTCAGTTTTGCATTTACTTTAATGAAAATTTACGTTTCATTCTAAGGAAAACAATGGGTTTTTTCCAAGCTATGTAATATTTTCTAGACAAATGTTATATTCCTGTGTAATTTTTTTCTTAATTTTGTTCAGTTTAATGATTCCATTCACTCTACAGCTCTTGGACTGGCAAGGGGTCACCTCTTTCCTTTCCAAGCCCACACCCTGTCCTCTCTGCTGCTCAGAATGGGTCTCAGTTTTCTGCCCTGGCACTGCACACGCTGCCCACTCTTTTCACCCTGCACATCATGCAGTTGGGGTGGTTTTGAGGTGCACACCAAGGTGCCCTGGTTGGCAGTAGAGAGGCATGGGGAGCTTCTACCCCAGGTCAGCCTGGCACTGGGTGTCCCGGTGCCTGGGGGAGGTTTTTCACCTCAGTGCTCACATGTACCTGCAGTACTGCAGACTTCCACACCAGTAAAACCTCCCAGAGTCCTCAGCCCCTGCCATGCAGAGCAGCTGTACTGCAGTCATGCTAGCCACACAACACTCATGCTATTTTAAACATATTTGTGTGCCCCCCACCAGGTTGTTGCAAGGAGAAAAGGCAAGAAAAATCAACAAAATGTTTAACTGTGCCTCTACAAGGGCTTCCCAGGGAATCTGAGCATGCTCTAACCTGTACACCCCAGTGGTATCTTTCACACAGGAGGAAGGCTCCAAGGGTGGTTTTAACTGTGCTTTCTCCACCACAGTGTGGGAATGCCCAGAATCCCTGGCCCCCAGCTGGGGTGGCAGCCAGTGTGAGGGGCCACAGCACGTGCTCCCCAGAGGTGCTGCAGTCAGAAACCACAGACCAGTCCCCTCCGACAGGTAACTGATTGGATTAGGAGTCCTGTCTGACAGCTTGTCTGCTCAGCCGCACGGGCTCATCAACCTCTCTGTCCTGCCTGCTAATAAACTCAGCTCGTGGGACCATTCTGCTTGATGATCTCTCCTTGGGGAGTTTTTAAGGCTTTGCTCTGTGAAAACTACTTGGAGTCTATTAAAATTGCAGCTCTGCTGTTGTCATGTTGTCCCAGAGAGTCATGGGAGGTGCCTGTCACCCAGGTGGAGGTGACTATTACATATTCAACTGAAAAAACAAACCCTGTTTTGGGAAGAGCGGCATCCCCGCCAGCAAAAGGAATAGAAGGTGCTTATCTGACACTTTAAGGGATGAGCCTGAGGAAAGGAGACACGACAGTGTATCACTGTACCCTCTCTCTGCTGCTGAAAACACCTGTGATGCCTTTGTTAAAGGGATTAAGCAAATGGGCAACTGCTGTCCCTGGGCTCTAGGTCATCAGCCCTCTGCTGCTGCTTCTGCTCCTCACCTGCAGGTGCTGCCAGCTGGCTCTCCAGGCTGCAGGAACTCAGTGACAGGCACCTGTTGGGGAAACTGCCTGCTCCACAACTTTGGAATTTAGCCGTGGCAGAGTTCTCTGCTTTCAGGTTGGGATTCTACTTCAGTACGTCTTCATATACTAGCAATCATTTAATAAAGGACATTGCCTGAATAAATCAGAGGACAGCAACTGTAGGATCTAGAGTATCTATAGAGGACATATAAAAATACTACAATTTTAATTCTTTTTTTGGATTCACCTTTGGAGAGCTAAGGAGAGGCAGCCTGAGAAGAGCTGAATGCAGAAAAACAAATTAAAATCTTCCAGGCTGTAAAGCTGCTGTGGCTTTTGCCTCAGCTACCACAATGAAAGGTCCATTAACTCCAATATTCTTTGTTGTTTAAGATAAAAGAAATGCAGAGTCTCAGCAGTGGCAAATTCTGAATCTGTGTTAGGCTTGGGAGAACCTTCCAGCATCCTGGATCAACAAGGCATCAGAAACTTTTTGGATGTTAAAATGCCCTGAACATTCATGATGAACTTGAAAAAACTCAGAAAGAATGAAATGAAACTCAGAAGGAATGAATCTAATGCCAGATTAGATTACATAAATAATTAAAAATAATGGACAAGCAGTCTTGGCAGCTACAGAGATCTGTTCTTGCCTTTGCAAAGGCCTCTCTATTTCTTTTCCAACAGAGCCACCCCAATAAAAGTTTCTCCTAATGTACAGTCATATCTGGAGAGTCGGGTTCATGTCTAAAAGCTGTTCCTGTGTGTGCTCTCACCCACAGACCTTGCAGTTTGTACTGCTGTCTTGGAAGATTCATAATGATAGGGTATCCCCAAAATCATCTGATGCCCAAAAATTGTTACTGTGTTTTTAAGACCTGGCAGTTGGGAATCTTGGTGGGGGAAGTTGGCTTTCACCAACTAAGCAGCATTTTTAAAATGCTGTCCACCCATGCTCTGGCTCTCTCACAGCTCAGGACGGGGTGTGTCTGTTTTGCTGGCAGCTTGCTTGGTGCTAAGGCAAAGGTTTCTTTTTCCTTTCTTTTCTTTTCTTTTTTTTTTTTTTCTTTCTTTCAGTGGGGGTGGTGGTTTTGTTTTGGTTCTGGTTTTGGATTTGGATTTGGTTTTGGTTTTGGACTTGGATTTACTTGGGGTTTTTTTGTCCATGGCTTGAAAAAAACTGTGGATCTTTGGGGGCTGCTTGAGGGAGAATTCTGCAGCTGCCTGATCAGGGGGTGGCATCACCATTAAGAGTGTTGAGCTGGGAGGAGGACACCAGGAGTGACCCCAGCAGAGCTGCCCTGCTCTGACAACTGCTGCCAAGAGTAAGATGGGGGTAACAGAGAACAATAAATATAGGGCATTTTTTTCTGTTTACTACTTTGCAATCTTCCTCTTCAAATACTTCAGATACTTAATGAAGAAATACAAAAGCCAAGTACTGATTGTCATTGTGTTATTTCAAGTTTACACCAGTTCAGAGTGACAAACTCAGGTCTTCCAGTTCAGGAACAAGGCCTTTGTGCACACTCTGCACAGCTCTGCCAAAATTTAAAATTTAAAATTAAGGATCCTTTGCTTCTTGGACCCTTTTGCTGCCTTGTTGCTGTGACAATTGTGACCACCAAGAGGACGTGCTCACAGCACTAAGGTTATGTCAGCTTTAAAATTAGCACATCTGTTGTACAATTTCTACACATAGCTCTCCAAGGTAAATTTCAAGGGGCAAAAATTGGAATCTTCCATTGTTTCCCCTGTGCCATATTTTCACATTGGCATAAGGGGAAAACATAATGGTGGAAGAGATCATGCTTTAATTCAAAATCTTAAGTGAGACATGAATAAAGTGGCCACAATTTGAATAATGCCTGTTCTCCCCATTAACCTTATGTTCAATGTAAAACACATTAAAAAATGAGTATGAATTTCCATCTTCTGGAATATGGAAAACAGCATGTTCTGCAAAGCCCACAGTACTTTGGTCATGATGATGTCTTGGTGAGACTGTGTCTCTCTAAGAGTAAGCACAGCAGCTTCAGCTGGTGAGCAGCAGTGGCCATTAAAATTATGGCATGTGCAAATTGATCACAATATTTAGAAAACAGCATTCAGCTGATCAGTTACAGCATTTTGATTTTGCTATAATTGTTTTTCTAAGAAGACTTAAAGTGACTACAAAGTCAAATTACTGCATGGCAGTAGAGCTGGTTGTAGCTGTACTGTCATGTTTTGGTAATTCTTTCAAGGGAATTATCTCTTGGAGATTGCTGTTGTGACATGCTAATGTCTTTGCTGTGGCATCTGTCCATGGCAGGGGGATAGGAGTAAGAGACATTTAAAGGTCCTTTCCAACCTAAGCCATTCTATTGTTCCATATACCACCCCTATTATTTGGTGGAAGGTCAATCCAGTTAGTATTCCACTCCCAAATCTGCTGTGAATTTTGGTAAAAAAAGCTAAGCAAATTCAGATCTTTTGTTACATTCCAATATGAGTTTGGCATTGGGAAGGGTAACCTGGTGGCAGCAAAACCTGCCCCAATACTGAGGTCTACTCATGGTCCAAGCTCTGTTTTGGGATCAAAATAGCCTTATACACCTCACATCCATGAAGCCCTCCTAGCTTGGTGACAGAAAAAATCTGACAGAAAAAACCCTGGTTTTGAGGTTCACAGGATACACTTGATGACTCTAATTATTCATAGGAATGTGGTGCAGAATGGCTTAGAGAGCAGTAATAGGACAAAGCTTTGGATTTGGTTGAACATTGGACACTTTTGTATGTCCACCCTAGGGCAATAGTCCCTCGAAGTTATTAATATCTCCATGCTGATTTGTGGGAGGATTTAAAAGTGTTTGCTAGCAGAGCACTATGTATGTCTACTGACCCTCTAAACACTGCATGAGTTTGTACTGCCAGTGCCTGACCATCCTCACAGCAAAGAATTTCTTAGTCATATCAGTCTGGTTATAGGTTTTAATTACTAAGTATATGAAAGCTTTGGATGGCAGCAGGCATTCTTAAAACTCTACAAATGAGCACTCATTAACCACTCAGTGGCAATCCGAGCAGAAGACGATCTCCATGGTAGCATGTGGTGGCTTATTACCATGGGAGCACACTCTGAAAAGCAGTGATGCCCTCTTCTTCCCAGGAACATCACAAGCAGCCTGTGTGCTGTGGGATGAGCACAGCAAGTGATGGGTGGCTGATGGGGAGCCAACAACTTTGCCACGTGTTGTCACACATTGCCCAGACCACATCTCCTGTGGTGTGTCATGTGAGTGACGAATGTGTCTGACTGACAGCAGCACTGTAATTTTTCCCTGCTACCTTGCCCCTAGCTGCAGATGCAGTGTGGTGCTCTGCAGCTCAAACAGCAGTACTGCAGCCGCTCCATGCCTGAGGTCCATGCACCTGTCAACAGTGCCAAAGACATTGTCTTGGGGGCCTTGAAGTCCCCTCAAAAGGCTGGTCAAGACAAGTCACTGTTCAAGACAAGTAGTTTCTGAGGTTTATCCCTGAATATGAATAACCACAGGTGTTCCATCCCTTGATACAAAATTCATCAGGAACAGCTCTTAAACCCTTGGCTGTTCACACACCCGTTCTCTCAGCCATCCAGCAAGCAGCTCTTGGAGGGGCACCCCATCCTCTAGAATGCTTTGGATCAAGTCCAGACTTGTCCTATAGCTGGGGAAAAGGTTCCTTGGTGCTCAGATTGTGTGCTCTGTTCATCTGTGATGGCAAATCCTGGTCCAGCCACACTACTGCGATAGGAGTGAACCTGATGGACAAGGACAGTCTGGGCACACTGGAGAGATTTCAGTCAGTGCAGGTTGCTGCAGTTGTTCTCCTGGGATCTTGATGGGAAAAGGTCTTGCAGTGGACAGGGGCACTGAGCAAATTGCTTCAAGGGGACAAAATCTGTGATCAGCACTGGGGCTGCCAGCCCCCTGAGCCTCTGTCTGCTCTGGTTCCCAAGCAACCTCTGTTCCCCATCTCCCTTCTGGTCCAGCCTCCGATCAGAGCCAGTAGCAGTGACCCTCCTGCATTCTAACATATGAAGCAGGGATCCTGAGAACCTGAGGCTCATGCCAGGATTCCTAGAGCCTGGCCACCTTGTGGAGTCCCTGCCTGGTTGTCTGGCTGTCAGCCTCTGGGGAGCCACCACCGCCTGCCGGCCTGGCACTTTTATCATGCACAGTAAGAGGAGACATAATCAATTCCCCAGTTGGCACTTTGCACTGAATACACACTTTTTCAGTCTGATAGCAGGACTAAATTAGTTATTTAGCAATGAGACCCTAATTTAAAGTGAGCAACTGCCCTGACAAGGATCATTGTTCAAGGCTGTCCCCCCTTTGCTTTCAGATGAGAGGCCCACCAATCCATGGAAGGGGATAAATAGACAATTAGAAAATAGATATATTTTGTTAGTTCTACAAAGCTCCCTGGTGCTGTCAGGCTCACAATAAAGGGGGCTCTGGTAAATTGGTGGGCAATGAAAGCCAGCTGTACAGTCATCACTCCTACAGACACAAAGCCATATGTGGCCATTTACAGAACATCCCTGAAAATAGATGGAGCCAATAAGACCAGGGAGAACTAAAAATACTTGACAAAGTTGCCTGCTCTTCATTTAACAAGAATAAAATATCTAATGGTGTGTAATAGAAGCCATCAATCACTCCTGAATAAAGAACAGGTTTAATACTCTACTTTTAACTATTAATGCAAGTTTTTATTCATCTGTAATAAGTCAGTAATTAGTATCTACTGTGTGCAGCATGGTGGTGTTGTGCAAGGGCTCACAAAAGGCATGGGCCCAGGAGCACAGCTGCAGAGATATCCAGGATCAAACACGGCATGGACAGGAGACACAGACACAATAAAGAAAGAAGACCGAAGGTGAGAAAATGCCTCTCAAAGATATTGAGATATCTGCAAGCACTTCCTAGCAAATATTCCATTTTGGCTTGCAAGCAAGTTGACATTCCTTATTTTTACTTATTTACTTTTGCTCTCTCTAGGCAAAGGTACATGAATAGGTGTTAGGGAAAGTCCTTCAACTACCTGCTTACTATTGATAAATATTTGTAGTGCTTTTCCTGGAGATAAGGATTGTGAAGTTGAAAGCTCCTGACAGTTCTGCAAATGGGACTGTGGTGTGGAGCTCCGCACTGAATCTGGGCAACAACACATGGGAGTCAGGCACGAGATGGAGCTAAGTCACACACATCTCTCACATTTCACTCCACATATGAAGGTGCCCGCAGCTCATGCATGCCACTGCTGAGTCATCATGGCTGTTCTAAGAGATTACTTCTTCATGTAAGCAATCAGCCAACCAAATGCCAAGTTTCATAAAAATAAACTCAAATGATTTTGCCTCTTGTTACCACTGCTATAAGACAGAACAAAGCTGATACAATGTTTGGAAGCTGGTATTTAATAACCATGGAGCCATGGCCCCCTCACGAGATAAAAACATGCATCAGCAAGTCAGATGGTACTGGCTGTGCACATGAGTGCTCTGACTCTACCCTGTAATGTTGAGGTCTTTGCCTGCACTTAGAGATGGCATATTCTGCAAGGTAACTGTCTACTCTCTTGCCTATTTTTAGTTGCTTCCACAGGACAAGAATTGTAATTTATTTTGCAGAACAGCAAATGTCACATCCTATGAGTACGTTGTTGTACAAAATGCCATATAGTAACTGGAGAAAAGTGACCTTCCATAATGGAAGTGTCCTATAGAACTAATAGAAAATGATAACCAATAGCTTTTACCAGATAATTATATCCCTCTTCTAGAACAGTTTTAAAAGCCAAGGACACCTCTATCCATAACACTGTGCACTTCAGGCTTGTTAAGTGTGTGCCTTTTTTTTCTCTCTTTCTATTCCATTCGAGCTAAATTAATTTAATCCCTGTCTAAAAAAATTCACGTTGGTATTGTCAGGGATTCAGACACAAGGCTTAACCTTTTGACTATGCTTGACCAGCTCCTCCTTTCTGCATGCACCACAAGCTTAGAAGATTGCAGTCTTCCAAATCTAGCTTAATTGATCTTAAATCTATTATGTTTTATTTTCATGGGGATTTTTAGCTGGGAAACAAATACAGAATTCTTTATATATGTTTACAGCTACACATGAATGCAGATTTGATATGTCCTCTACCAGTGTAGGGTGTCATCCTGAACTGAAGCGTCTTTTGTAAAGGGATTTTTGGTCTGCTTTTGAAAGATTTCAGCAGCTGCATGTGGTAATGGTGATACCTGAAGTGCACATTTCCTGATGCATAGTTATCTGTGTCAAAGCAGCATAATCATTTAGTTTCTGGGAACCTACAGAATACTTCTAGGAAAAAAACCCCCATGGCTTAGGATATATCCAACATAGCTACCTGAAACAGAAAACAAGCCTCCATTTACCAGCAGAAGGAGGACAGAAAAATGAGTGAATTCACAGTATTGGGAAGAAATGGGCATTTTTGCTTTGACAAGCTCAGCCAGAGGATAGAAGCAATTTTACACATAGGCCTCCCTGAAAATGTTAGAACAGTCTCCAAATAAGGGCCAGAATAACCATACACAACACAGGTCAGCAATCCCATTTTTCCAACATAAATATCTATCTGCCCAGGAGCACCAGACCTGGAGCTGCATGGGTTCTGTCCCAGATTTTCATGCTTTTCGTGATAGTTAGTAATACTTTGTTTTGAGAGGGGAAAACCACTGATTTCATAGAGCTACCAAATATTGCCCACATATACTTTATGTCAACAGACTCAGATACCTACATTTGCATCATGGTTTTTCCATTGCCTTAGAAATCCCTCATCCTTTATTCTCTGGTAGAAAATAGCAAAAGTTTTTACAAACTGATCTTTCCATAAAAATTTAGGACAGAATCTCACAATGCTGGGGGTTAGAAGGGACACTGGAGATCATCTACTCCAACTACTTGCTCAAGCACAGCCACCAGGACTGTGCCCAGTTGGGTTTTAGACATCTCCAAAGATGGAGACTCCACTGGGAAGATGTTCAGTCACCTTCACAGTGAAGAAATGGTTGCTGATATTCAGAAGGAATCTCCTGTGCTTACATGAATGCCCATGATCTCTGTCACTAGGCGCCACTAAAGAAGACCTGGCTTCCTCATCATCATTCCTTCCATTACTTACTTATACGCATGGATAAGATCCTCCTGAGCCTGCTCTTCTCCAAGCTGAATAGTCCCAACCCTCTCAGCCTGTCCTTGTGGGAGAGGTGCTTCAATCCCCTCGTTGATTTTGTGGTTATGGGAGGCCCAGCACTGGACACACTACTCCAGATGTGTCTCGCCAGCACTGATATAAAGGAAGGCTCATGTCCCTCAGACTCCTGGAGATACTCTTACCCAGGATGCTATTGCCTTCTTTGCTGATTCATGGTCAACTTTGTGTTCACCAGGACAGCTAAGGTTATTTGTGCTATCTGCTTTCCAGCTGGGTTTCAGGGCCATCCCTCCCCATGGGCAGCACTTGGCTTTTCACTTTTTTGCATTTCACAAGGTTCTTCTCTGGCTTGCTGGCTCTAGTCAGAGAAAAAAAACAAAAACAAAAACAAAAAAAAACAAACCAACTCCCAAGAGAAGGATTTAATTACTGGAGATGCATTTGTCAGCTAAGAAGAGATGATGTTGCCTGAGGCCTCACAGTATGAGGATAGAACAAGAAGTCTCAATCTGCACACTCAGAAAAACACACTGAATGTGTCTGGACAGTGTACAGTGAGCAGTTCAGTGCAGCCCCTTGCTGGATTCGTTGTAATATATGGTCCATGTGTATGTGCCCTGTCCCCCATTGGTGCCAAACGATAGCTGTAAGGGGAAGGAGCATTTTTCAATCCTAAGACATCCAGAAGGGTTCCAGATCTTTGTCTTTCCCAACAACTGACATGTCAAGAGATGTGGGCTATCCCAAACAGACCTTATCTTATCTCCCTATCAATAGATTAGAGCTCAAATCCTCTCTGCCCTGCATACACCTCCTAGAACCAAAAGATCATTTCAAACCATTTGCATGGGCACAAACAGCAACAACATCTCTCACACCTTGGAGGCACTGTAAGCCAACTGGACAGGAGCAGACAGAGCATGCAAAGACACTCGTTTTCCCTTGTTAAATGTCCAAAACCTTAGAGAAAAAGCAAATCCCTCATAATTTCAAAATTGACAACAGCCTGGCTGAGTCCCTTCAGCAGAGGGCTCAATGCTGAGATTGTAGGAGCTGCATCCAAAGTGATATTCTGATCTCTGGTTGCAGAAAATAGAACACAGTGCTTGCAATCCATGGGGACAGGTTTAGCACACTGCTGTTAAATGGAGTTATATAATTATTTACAAGGCATACCCTTAAAGATCCTTTCTATGATTAAATTAACATAAAATGTTTTAATACAGGAAAATCATCAAAGAGGACATATTTGCAAGGGGGTTTTTTTGTTTACATTTGATAGAATAAATAAAAAGTAATTGCTTTTCAGGATGAGCTTGTGCTCATTTGTATGATTATGACTTTTTGATTAACCTTTTTTTTCTTTTCTGTTCTGTACATAGTAAGCAGGATCATCTCATCTTGTAACTTTATCATTTTAATAAACCTTGCCATGCCAGCAGCAATCCAGGACCATTGTGACCTGCCCATGACCACCTGAGCCCTACTTAATTGATTTAATGAATTTACCTTACACAATCCTTGAAAACAAGTTTAATCAAATTTGTTTGATACACCAAAAACTCAGAGGCCACTCAAGTTACATCTTGGTGGAGGAGGGGATGGTGTGTGTGTGTCTGTGTGTGTGTGTTGTAGAAGTTCTTGGGTTTGTCTTTTTAAGAAGAAATTAGCTTTTTTCTCTATGTCCTGTGCTAAGTGAAACCATACACATGAAGAATAGATTAACTTCTCTCAAGAAAACAGTAAGAGCAGCCATACAAGTCTGTTCAGTCTGTCTGATCATGATGGGATCATCCCAGTATGGAACGTCCATGGAGGAGTAGAGTAAGATAGCCATTACTTTACTAAGGTTTTAAGTAAATATTCTCCCACTAAATAATGATTTACAGTTCTTGGGTGTCACCACCTCAGTTTTAGCAAGATTTCCAACTCAGAAACATGAAAGAGGGATAGTCCTTGCGTTTATAAAGAAGTTGCAAAAAAAAAAAAAACACACAGGAAAAGAGATGAAAAAGGAAGAGTTGACTATACAGTTTATAAACTGGTCAAAATTGCAAAGCCACAGCATATTGAGGAAACGTACACACAAAGCCACACACAACTTGAAAACAAGCCAAGTGACTGAAATACCATCCCCAGCAGGTTGTGATATGTTGGTCCCTATTAAGGAGCACCTCCAAGAAGGGGAACTGCTGCCCACTACACCCTCATCAAAGATATCTCCAGAGTCGACACAGGTCATAAGGGTCTCTGCTGCAGAGCAGGTTTCCTTTAAATGTTATGGTGTTATTACTTTTTTTTTTTTTTTTTTAAATCACCCCCTGTAGTTACATCAAAATAACCTCTTTCCTCCTGCTACTGCACAAGCTGCTTTCTAAGGGAGATCTCTGGAAGTCAAGCTATGTGTTTTGCTTCAGGTTGAACAAAGCATCTGCCCTGATCCTGAAAACAAATTCAAGGAGAATGATTTGTGGTGACTCTTGGCCGACTTTTCACAGGGAAAGGAGATCAGCAAACCAGGCACCCAGATCAGGTGTATGGAGCAGCTCATTACCTGAGCAGGACAGGCTTGGTCCCTAAGAGGTCAAAAGGAAAACCCCTGCTGAGGAGCGAGTGCTTCACACCAGAGGAGTGTAGAAACCTGCACAGCCTTTTACCACAGTTTACCATGTTGCTTTGTCACTTCCCATCCCACTAGAGGCCCAGCAATGAGCATACAGGTAATGCTCACTATTCCCTGACTTATGAAAGACAGGGGTAAATCAAAGTTAATCAAAGAATCACAGACTGGTTTGTGTTGAAAGGAACATTAAAGATCATTTTGTTCCAATGTTCCCGTAATGGGCAGGGACAAATTCTATTAGATCAGCTTGCTCCTAGCTCCATGCAATCTGGTCTTGGCCACTTCCAGGGATGGAGTATCCACGAGCCTGAGCTGTGTTCCCAAAGTCTTATGGAAGCTCAGCTGGCTGCTGCCCATACCATCAGTGTGGCTGGGTGGTTGTGGACTCACTGTATTAGGAAACAAGGATCCCAGAATTTGGGGTATAGAAATCACCCACACTGCACTGTCAGTGCCAGACGGGTTTCTGTCTCCTTTGCAGTGGTCTGCTTCAGGGTCAGTTCTCTTTGCAGCTTCTCCCTAGCCTCAAGTACTTTCCCCACCAAGGCTCTCCCCAGCACAAGTCTTCTCCTTGCAAGCTGGTGCCAAGGGAGAGAGCAGAGGGTCATGGATGAACAGAAAAACAGGACTTGCTCTCAACTGCAGCACACTGCCTTCTTCTCCTGCCTTTCCCAAAACACTTGCCAGTCCCTGAGGAAGGAGTAAGCTCCCAACACTCCCTCTGTACCATGAGCTCCCAAGAGGGCATAGGAGGAATGTCCCCCCTACTGCCCCTGGGTCTAGCATCCTACTCTGATCAGTGCCTCACTGCTGCCCTTTGGGGCTCTGCATCTGAGATTGTTCATCTGACTCCTGTGCTGCATTAGGTTGGAATCTCCAGCATCCTGTCAGGTCCCCTCTTAGTGCAAGATCCTTTCCTTTCTATCCATACATAACCAAAATCACCTGTCATAGGGTTACTTCTGTAAAACTGAGTATGTCTTTGTAGTGGTGCTGTGGCTGAGCAGCCATGGAGAGGCTCTCCACCACACATGAGAAGAGGGACACAATTTGGGAATGATTGTGATTAAATTTATTGCTAACACAGTATCTAAGTATTTCGGATATCTACATAAAACTATCTAAAAATATTTAAATAACAACTCTTAACAATAATTCATCTATTGCAATGGATTACAGTATCATTGAGTCATGGTCTCTCCTATTGAGTCACAAGCCTTGGTGAGACCCCTGCTTTGTCTGAACTTTCGAGAGAAATCTAGGTCTACTTAGTCCCAGATCTGGTCACAGTCTGTGTCTAAAGGATTATGATATAAGCAGGTTCAGTTAGACACTGCAGGTTTACAGTTAGCTTTTCAGAATTCACACATCACAGGTGTTCTGTTGGTTTTTTCTTTACAGATTTTTTTCTGTAGGTGTGTACTGAGCAGAATTTTATCTAAGCAGCCCAGATCCCAATGTTAAAACTCTCTTTTATCCCACAACTTAAACAAAATCAAAAATCTATTACTATGCAATTAATTTAAAATAGATGAGTTCCTAGATGCTGAGCTTTTATTTAAAAGAAAACCTGTATTGCACTGAGTATTTGCATGAGGAGGCTGTAAAGTATTGCTGCACAGTAATATGGAGAGAGTTTAGAAGATGAGTGTAGATGTCCACGTTTCAAAATGAAGATGCTGCTAACCAACAGCAGGAAGCCACTTTACTGTTTCCAACTTGGGAACTCTGCTTTATCCTGGCTAAATTTCCCTTTGCCAGCATTTGAGGTCAACACACCCAACAACTCAGTTACATTTTCCCAGCTGGCAGAAACCCTGCAAATAAACACTGGAGAAAGGCTGAATATTTTCCTCTGCTTCCTCCTTTCCCAGATAGCTATGGGTTTTCAAGACAACTGGGTCTGATTTCAATTTGCAAATGAAAATTTGATTTTCACAATTTCTAGCACCATTTTATAAGTTAAATCTGAATAATTTCTCTTTTTAGGAAAAAGTTTATTGCTTTTTCTTCTTAGGGCCAGCTTTCCCTAATCATGTCAGTCTCTGTGCTTGCTTCCTATACTGCTCCTCAGCCTCATGAAACCCCTGAAAACTTCCCTGAGGTTTCCTGAGCCCCATGAGTGTACTGTCTGATGGGGACCTGCTCTGAGTTCAAACATGAGGATTCCTTTCTCTGGCCAGACCTTTGCAGGGACATCCAGCTCCTGCACTCCAGAGGAAGGCCTGGTGGACGTCAAGAGAGGTTCCAGTCTTGGAGATCCCAAACTTGCTACTGTACCTCAGCTTACCAGTTCCACTGGCATTCACAAAATCATAGAATCACTGAACAGTTTGAGGTGAAGGGATATTAAAGGTTATTTCGTCCAAATCCCCTGACATGGACATTTATGCACATTTGAGTAAGCTTCCTCCTGATGTGGGATAGACAGGGGTTCTCACATGGTTTTATAAGCATGGTGGCACATATCACAAAACAAAGCTTTTGAAGATGTTCTTGCTCATTGCAGGGGAGTTGGACTAAACAGCCATTAAAGGTCCCTTCCAACCCAAATTTTTTAATTCTATGAATACTGCTTGGCATCAGTACTGTTACATGGAAATTGTCTCCTATAGGATATCTTGGCGTATTTAGTTTTCTTTATAGAGTTTCTTATGACTCATAGTTCTTCCTTGGGATTGTGATGTACTCCGAAGGTTCAATCTCATCTTGCTGTTGAAGCCAACAGTTTTCTCCAATACAGATTTTTCTCTTTTTACCAGCAGATAAAAGGGAGAATTTTGTCCTAGAAAGGATGGTCATTAACTCACTTTTTTTTGTCTTCAGGAAAAGTGGCAATCACTTTGGCAGACTCAAGCCTGGACAAGGGGAGTGGACAGGAAGGGGAGACTGAAAAAAACTGAAATCTGTGAGAAGCAACCAAGGACCCAGAGAGATTTTAGGATGCAATAAGCATTTGGGGAGGGCAGGCCAAGAGCCTTCACAGGAAGGTTTTGAGTGGGAGACAAATGCCCTAAGAGCTGTCACAAACTGAGAAAGTACAAGAGTCCTGGAAAAAAAAAGGAACTGGTGGAACAGGCAGGGAGGAGGAGAAAGAAGGTGATACAGATAAGAAGAGCCACAAGGCTGTGAGGTAGGCTGTGAAAATTTGCAATAGTAAAAGAGTAATACTGAGAGTAGAAAAAGGCCTCAGTCTGCATCTTCAGGTCTGTGACCAATGACTATAGCTAACACCCCAAGAGCTGATCCTAAGGACAGGGCTTGGCACCTGTATGTCTAAAATGGACTTTGGAAGATGAGGTAAGACTTTATGACAGCTTTCCACGAAAGTCTTGAACTGAGACAGCTGCCAGCTCCCAGGAGGTAAGAGCTGTCCTTGGTTCTGCCCAGCCCAAAACAAATCAGAATGTTGTTGATGCAACATACAAACTACTCCATTTCTTTTTGAGGAGATGTTGGGTAAAGGGTTGTTTTCTTGTGATGATGACGCAAGGCAATAGGAAGGGCTAAAGAAGAACTGCTCATTATGATTATTGCTTCTGTGCTACAGGAACACAATGAATTCTGCCCATTATTCCCAGTAGGATATTTTCCCCCTTCCCCTTCCTTCCTCAAAGAGAAGACCCTTAAATCATTGTCATCTCGAGATACAAACAGAGTTTATTTTCCCAACACTTGATTAGGCATATAATTTCCACCTTTTATATCTATCATTTAAGTTTAATCATGAAGTTGTTAACCATAAAAAACTATTAAATGGATATAGTAGAGTCAAAAAAATTAGTATTTCAGAATGAGCACTTAAAAAGAAAATTTATGCATAGAAACAATGGAGAATTACAATTAAGAGCTCTAGGGATTGGAGAGTGATTTGTCCAGCCATTACACAGTCATTTCAATTTAAATTAAAATTGCAACTGTTTTCTAGTCTACTAAAAATGTGTGGTGTCACATTAAGAGTTTTAATGGAGCTTTCTCTAGGGAATGTAGCAAAGCTAGTTAGTAGCACATAAATAACTAAATACTGGAAACTGAATAAATTTTTTGCCAAAACGCTAATATGATAAAACTAAAAAATGACAGTAGATGAGTTTATTTTCTCTAGTGAAGCGTAGCCCTTATCTTAAACCAAAGAAACAGTTTGCATGGTGTCCAAAGATTTAATCAGAGTTGACCAATAAAAATAATTGTCTACTAGATATATTTTTATTTAATCTGACAAGTCCCTGTGTGAATGATGCTGCATACTTTGTTAACAAACTACAACAGTGCTACCAAAATGTACAGTCACCCCTCCTTCACCTAGAATATGCAAAATAAGTCACTATGGTCTATCCAATAACCCTGAAGTAGGAAAATTTGGTTTACTCGCTAAGTTTTCAGATTTATGTTAGTGATTGAGCTTTAAGTTTTTACCACTGCAAAACATGTTTTCAGAAATAGGGGGTTTTACTGAGTTGCTTTATTCAAGTCTACTTAAACACTAAGATCTGATGGATCAAAATTCAGCCAGCCAAAGACAGCCTTCAGGTGAGCCTGGATGACTTTTACAATTTAAAAGGTACTCAGGATGTGGAAGCACCAGTTGCTGTGCTGGGTGTGCTAGGCAGTTTTCATAAAGAACTAGAAAATGTGTTTTGCTGCTTCGCTCACCAGCTCTGTACCTGAATTCCAGAGAAACACTAAGAACTTGGAGCTCACCCATTCTGACTCCCAGTGCTGCAGGTAGAATGTCAGCTGTGGTGGAAATGCTGTTCCTTGACCTGCTGCTCTGAACAGTGCAGCTACCTTCACTCCTAAAGGGAAGAATCTCCCTCCTGCTCCTGTGCTCAGAAATGTAAAGGAACACATCCTGTCTGTAAGTGCCTCCATACCTGTCAGCCCCAGCTACAGACTTGTCAGTGGGGTGTTTCTTCTTGCACCATCATAACAGATCAGCGTGCTGTGCAGTTCCATGCAATGCCTGCACCTGCAGAAGAGTGGGATGTGTCATGTGGGACGGATGGCAACTGTCAGATGTGAATGTAAAGAGGTGTTCTGAGGTCATAGGAAACATCTCCCAAACATTAAGCAGACTTTAGGAACAGGAGGGTTTAATGCAAAACTTTTTGAAATCTGTTTGCTGTTATAGCTCTCAAACACCTGGAACTTAAAGCTTTAGGGACCAGCAGCTACTACTAAATATATTATAATGAAACAACTAAAATTTTATTATTCAACTCCCCAACAAAAATTGGCTGCATTTAAACACTGAAGAGCTTTCCATATAGCATTCCCTATTGTTTTTTCAACTTGCTGTTTTCATAAATTACAGATGTCAGTACTGTAATTCCCTTTAGTTAGTATATTGACTTCAATTTAGTAAAACCAAAGGTAAGCAATCAGACTAATAGCCTCAACCCTGACCAAGCCTGATAGCCAAGTCTGTTGTGGTGTTCCTTTGCATTGTATTTACACCAGAATTTGCTCTATGATGTCAATAATTAGCGTAACTTCAATATGAAAACATATTTTGATTTTCCCTTTTCAAAATCTAATTCTGTTTTTATCTACTCAGATTATGCAGATGTTTCCATCTTAAAGCAATCCAGCTGCAATTTCTCATTTGAGTTTCTCTGACCCTTGTACCTGAACTGTTCTGCAAAGCCACCAGCTAGACAAGTTCTGAAGACAAGAGACAAGGAAAAGCAACAAGAGTGACAATCTCTGTGGAAAATATCTTTGTTGTTATAATTTTAAAGCAGTCTTTAAAAAGGATCTGCACATCAAGCTTTGAATGGAAAAATAATTTAAACATATGAACTGGTGAGCTGCAGGTGTAAAGCAGGAAGGGTTCCCTGCAGTCTGTTCCTCCAAATGAAATCAACATGCCATACAGTTTGTTAGAATATCAAAATTACTCCAGTCCTCCTTTGTGAACTGGTTTTCTTAGTAATCTGTAACAAAAAGGCAAAAGGCACTTCATACTGCAATAGATAGTAAATGTGATTTTCAGAAGAACAGAATTTACTCCATAAATTACTGAGATAAGGAAGTATAAAAGATGAAGGATCATCTGCTGAAGAGGATAGAACTTTTGGTAGGTTCTTCAATAATTGGTCTGGGACTACTCTTGCTAAGTATATTTGTTAGTGGCCTAGACACAAACTGTAGAAGGCACTATAGAAAATTGCATAGTAAGTAAGAGATCACAGAATTACAGAATCATTAAGATTGGAAAAGACCTCTAAGATCAAATAAATGAAAGGGTTAATGGAGCATCACTGTGTTCACCATTAACCCATGACCCAAGGTGCCATACCCACACAGCCTTGGAACACTTCAGAGATGGTGACTTCACAACAGCCCTGGACAACCTGGGCCAGGGCTTGACAACCCCTTCAGTGAAGAAATTGTCTCTAATATCCATCCAAAACTCCGCTGTTGTACTTGAGGCCATTTCCTATGATCCTGCACTTAGTTGACTGGGACAAGGGCCCAGCCCTACCTTGCTATATACCTCTGTCTGGGAGTTGTAGAAAATGAGAAGGTCCCAATCAAACCTCATTTTCTCCAGACTGAACCCCTCCAGCTTCCTCAGCTCCTCCTCATCAGATTTCTCCCCAGCTCCATTGTCCTTTTCTGGACACAATCCTGCAGATCCATAGAATATTCTAAGTTGGAAGGGAGCTACTAGGATGATCCAAGTCCAACTCCTGGCCCTGCACAGGACAGTCCCAAATAACACCACGTCCTGAGAGTGTTGTCCAAATGCTTCTTGAACTCTGTCAGGCTTGGTGCTGTGACCACTTTCCTGAGGAGCCTGTAAATTGAATCATCTGCTGTAGGGCAATGCTGTCCCGAGTGAGACGCAGTGATCACCACGGAATCGAAGCGGGAAAAGAGGAAGTTTAATTTTTTTACAGCTTATATAGATTTCTGAAAAGGAGACCAGATTGGAAGACTGAGGTTCAACCTCTTCAACTCCACTGGTCTTAGAAAGTGTCCATCAATTGTCTTTTCACAGAAAGGAATCCAAAAACATGATAAAAGTTCTATAAACATTACTTTGTTTACATGAAATTTCTGACTCCAAGGCTGAAGGCTAGGAAACAAGGCAACAATCTGCAAACTTACTGTGCATCCCTTTGAGTCCTGCATCCAAGTTGTTTATGAAGTTGTTGAAGAGAACTGGGCCAAGGATGGAACCCTGCAGAACCACACCTGTGGCCTGTGGCCAGCCTGATGATGCAACATTCACTTTTTGCCTGACTCACAGCCAGTTGCTCTCTCATTGCATGATGTGTTTATCCAGCTGTGGGTTGAGTTGTCTAGGACCCTGTGAGAGGCAGTATATTACCACCTAGTTGTCAGAGAGAGATGCCTCTACCCGAATTAAGGTGCAAGCAACACCAGTCAATACTATGGAATTTATTTAACAGTAAATGTGAGGTAGAGAGAGATAAAAAAACCCAAAAAACCAGAAAAGAGAGCAGGAAAAAAGAGGCAGAGAAAGACAGAGAGAGAAAGAGACAGATGAATTAGAAAGACAGTCACCATCTCTGTGGACCCAGATGGCATCCTGTTGGTCCTCTTCACCCTGGGCTTCTTAGTAGTAGGGGCCCTGAGGTTGCTGGAAACTTCTCTTTATTTATACATTTTAGCAACAAAGAAATTAATGCTGATTGACTACACAGTTGTCTTATTCTATTGGTTAAATGATTCTTTCTCTTCTAATGCTAATTAGTTCCATGCTCAATCTTTCTCTTCTTTTACTTCAGTGGGTTTCTTTTCTTTAATCAGTGGGCTATGGCATCCTTATGCAAGACCTGATCAATCAGAGCTGATTTTCACCATAGTTGCTGAGTGCCCTTTGCTTGTGGAAACAGTCTCCCAAAAACTTGTTTACCTTTCCTTACGCCTGAGATAAATGGACAATAATATCCCTTTTGTTTTATCTCAAGTTCTCATTAGGTGGCTTAACTCACAGTCCAACTCCAGGAATCCAGGAGGCATATTTGGGGTGGGATAGAAAGGGGGAGGAGGAATGGTGGGGAGGGGAATGGGGGGAGTGGGTTTTGGTGGTCACAGATAAGCAGTTGCACAGTTCACTACAGTAGACAGAGTCTTCAGTGATTTTAGTGTTTGAGGAAATTGTAATCTTTAAGTTTCTTTACACAGTATCAAAAGCTTTACTGAAATCCAAAAATATTATTTCTACTGGCTTCCCTTGATCATCTAGGTGGGTTACCTTGTCAAGGAAAATAATCAGATTTCATAAGCAGGACTTAACTCTCATGAAACCATGCTGGCTGTGACCTATGCCTGTCCTTCAGGTGTTTTTCAATATCTCCCATTACCTTATCAGGCACTGCAGGGTCATCCTTCTTGTGCTTTATGACAGCTTCCATTCAACTGGGACCTCTCCAGATATCCAAGACTGTCCAAATATCGAGAGAAGTGTCACAATGACATCAGCCAGCTCTTTGAGTATTCTCAGATGAATCCCATCAGGCCCCATAGATTTATAGGGATCCAGCTGGTGCAGCAGATCCCTATAACTTCAGGATCAACTGCGAGTTTATCGTTCTCAAGCCACGGTCATTCAGCTCAGGGCACTGGGACTCCCTTAGCCC